>WSTK01000119.1:0-68810 GCA_019616945.1 Ceratobasidium sp. 414 | reverse complement strand
TGGACATCTAATTGGGTGTTTAAAAATTCCAAGACACCGTTCTACGAATTCCGTTCTGAACACTTCTCTCGCGCAATGCTTCTGCACGGATTGTGCGTGTTCCTGAATCTCAGTGCCTCGTCGTTGGTGAGGAACGAATGTGGGCCACTTTTCTTGCAAAAACTGCTTATGTCATCCACAGGCACGGCACGCGAAGCGTGCCGACCCCCAGTCTCAAGGATTTCCGAAGTAGACCAAGCATCTTGTCTCTGCTGCGTGTGTCAAAAGTATGTAAGTTATAGCATCACTAGGGTGAACAGAGCGGCGGGTTTACTGTCAAGAGAGTAAGTTGCCGGAGTGAAAACCTTGGCTTATCCCTCAGAATGGACCAGCCAACAATATTATCCTCTACGCATCCTAGGTGCAGATAATAGCGAGAGGACCGTGCAAAATCTGTTACATAACCAATAATTGATAAAGCTGTGGCTTAGTGTGGATTATGTCATAACAGAGGCGTATTGGGAACTAACCAGTCACAAGCTGCGCTGAAAAAGAATATCTATGGCAGGTGAAAGTCTGTTCATATACGTAAATTGGGTGGGAACCCGGTAGGCTACACTACAGCAGAGGAAGAAGGGCAACTGGAGGTAGCAAAAAAATAGCTTCTGCCGGTCTCGATCCGGCGACCTCGGGGTTATGAGCCCCGCGCGCTTCCACTGCGCTAAGAAGCTATACTTGCAAGGCGCAAAGTAACTTTCCGAGTCGAGACGCTTACATGGAGGCCTAAGGTCCCAGGTAATACACGCATTTATTCCCTATATGAAAGCCCGAATCACGACAGAAATAGCCTGACTGAAAGCATAGTTTACAGTTTCCCCTTGTTCGGCGCGACACCCCTCTGCTCGGGCGTTAAGCCTTTAGCTTGATCCCGCAACACACGACGCTAAAAAAACTATGTGTCGGTTTCCATGTTATGACGAGTTTCCGACAAACATACCAGGATCTTTCCACTTGGGTTCTTCGGAATTGCGTCTACGAACACGACACCTCCCTCCAACCACTTGTACTTAATTTTCTGGTCTTCCACAAACTAGGATCACGGTTAATTATATAGAAACCGACTTGAAGAAACCAACGTACCTTCCTAATTTCGTTTTTCATTGCAGGTTCGTCCTTCTTGCCTCCCTTTTTTCCCTCTTCGCTCAGTGCGACAAACGCCAACGGAACTTCTCCTGAATATTCGTCTGGGAATCCCACGACGCCTACATCCGCTACTAACGGATGGTCCAACAGGAACCCCTCGAGCTCGGCCGGGGCAACTTGGAACCCTCGAACTTTGAGGATTTCCTTGAGACGATCAACGATGAAGAGGTCGCCATCACGATTAATAATCACTTCATCTCCAGTGTGGACCCAGCCATCCACGAATGTCTCCTTGGTCCTGCGAATCTGTCACGTCAGGGTCGAGCGTGGGGACAGAGACGAGGGCATACGCTTTCTCATTGTTGGCGTACCGCAGCGCCATTTGCGGGCCAGCCACAACCAACTCGCCAGGCTCATTGTATCCGGCTAGTGTACCGTCAAGCTTGACAACCTTGGCAGTAGTATTCGGGAGGAGTCGACCAGCGCTTCCGGGAGCATCAATCGAGCCCATATGCTCGATGGGTGCCATTACGACACTCGTAGCTGCCGTCCGACATTGTCAGTTCGTGCACGCGAAACAGGAGAAAAGTACTCACCCGTTTCTGTCATGCCTGCGACACAGCGTAATACCGAGTTCAGTTCTGAATGAGGGAGTATTCACAATGGAACGCACCATATCCTTGTCCAACACTCAGGTTTGGGATGAGCTTCCTGAATTGGTTGGTAAGCTCGGGGGAGAGCGGCGCCGCGCCAACCATACAGAAGTGGAGACAAGAAAGGTCGTATTCCTTCGTGGCGGGATGCTAAAGTACGTATATGTGAGTACATCCCGCGCTTTGAATGGAGAAACACGAACCTTGCAGAAGAGTACAACTTGCGGAGGCACCAAGCTGAGGGTCAAATATGAGATTACGAACCACAGAGCAAAAGAACAACGTACCAAAGGTGTGTAATACGATATTTCACAATGCTCTTGAGCATATCAACAAAACTGAACTTAGGAACGACCACCAGCGGTAAACCCGCAAAAATATGGAAATGCATCTACGACACCACCATTAGTTCGGATTCCCCCCGAACATTGCGCATACTCACGACGACGATTAAACCATAAATGTCTAAGATCTCCCAAGGTCAGTCTCGTGCCTTGGGTATTAAACGAAGGTGCACGCACGAAACATGGGTAGAACAGCCATTGCTACATCTCCTCGCCTGTAGCGTGCCGTCTGGCGCGTGAGCGTCGGGTCCATAACCTTTGTGTGTGCCGCAGTTTGAATGACATTGGCAATAACACTGTGGTGTGGGATTGCAACTGCTTTCGGCTTGCCGGTTGTCCCACTGAAACGAATTTTACAATTAGAGTTGACTGGAACGTGGATACTCAAGCTTGGCAGACCTGGAGAATGAATAGAACGCGATCTTGGTCTTGTTCTCTCCTGGAGCCAAACGCTTTTCTTTGAAATAGGCCGAGGATATTAGACCCTCTAGTGGAGGATAAGGCGGATGTTAAGGCAAAGCTCAGCGCGCAGAAGTGAGCAAACTCACCTTGAACAAGTGTGTCAACATTGACGAATTTCGTTACATTAACTGTTGGCTTCGCTTCCTTGAGCAACACAATTCGTTCCGTTGACAGGCCAACTTTCTTCGCGGCGCCCAAGGCAGTCTTCAAGCTTCCAGGGTGGACGAATAATATTTTCGCTTTCGTAGCCTGGGAAAGTTGATCGCAGTTTATTTCATGCGCCGGCCGGATGCCCAAGCCAACACGCACCTCTAATTGATACACCAGCTCATCTTCAGTGTATCCTGGGTTCGCACAAGACACTGCCAATGAGAGTCGGTGTGCTGCCCAGATGGCAATAGGATAGTCGACATTGTTGGGGGAGAAGATACAAACTATTAATGTCAGAAATGGGGAAAGGCGGGGTAGTTAGCCGGGCGCTTAGTCGAGGTCGTCAAAGACACGTACCAACGTCATCCTCGACTATGTACACGGCGAAAGAACGAGTTTAGCAACACCCTCGAGCCTAGACATACTAGATCACCTACCAATGTCCGGCCACCTTCCACTGATCGCGTTGGCAAGCCCCCATACACGCGCTCGGACCTCCTCGAATCCGATCGTGCGTCCAGTCTCGTCCTCGATTAACCACGGGCTGTCGCGCACAGGCCGCAGAGGGTGCGCAGAGTCAAGCATGAATTGTGGGATGGTCTGGTCATCACGGGGATACTCTGCTTCGCTGAGAGGCGTGACGAGAGAGGAAAAGGTGCCGTCTGCGTTGCGGGACATGGCTCGAGCTGAGTTTCAGAGGGGTGAGCTGGCGAACTTAACGAGCACGAAGTATCGAAGCGCGGCGCGCTACGTCCCAACTTGTAAGATTCTTCCGCTAAGCCTCCCCGTCTTTAGTACGATCAGGTTCGAATTGTCCGTCCGGGCGGACCTTGCATCCTCATTTCCGGCTTAGCCGCTTCAAACCACCCGAGCGCTTAGCAGGTCCTCGGTGGTGCACGAATCTCCGTGCGTAAAGCAATCCAGATCCCCCGACATACGCCGAGCCAACAGACCACCCATTTCCTTTTTCTAGAGTGGAAACACGGCATTTCGACGGCCTAATAATTGTGATGTGCTGGCGAATGGAGATCGACTCTCCCCTGGGAGCATTGCACTCGGTGCCGCGCGCTATTCTTAAGATTCGTAACGTGGGTCACCCGTCTAACAACCACCCTTCGGTGGAATGCATCTTTAGAAATAACCTGTTCGCTGCGGTTCCAGGAACGATTTGGATTCCCTTACTCAAATGTAGCATGAATAACTCCCATCACTGCCAGCCTTGGTGTGAGTGCCCCTCAGTGTGCCATTTCTACCCATTGCAAATATCGGATGGGTTTGACGTCTTTCCTGATCGAGATACACCCCGTGTGGCATTCTATTATCATGCTTTTCACATTTAAACGCTAATCACCTATAGGGAACTTTCATTGGCGTACCATCGATTCACCGGGGGTGGGGAATATATTCGGTTCATGGTTGGCTATGCCAGACTTGTAAGGCAAACGCCCACAAGCCGCCCTGTGGGAGCCATAGCGTGGCACATTCTACCGGCGGTCCAACTAGTCCTCCGCGGCATCTCGCGGTGAGCACATAAATAAGAGTGATCTATATACTCTTTGAAGTATCCCTTGCCCCTTTATTCACTAGTTCTTGTCGATTACTACTTAGCAGCTCGATTCTCTCGAAGAGAACTATGCAGTCATTCCTGAACGAACTGTACGGCAGACACCAATCAGTTAAATATGTCTCTCGTAAGCCGACGTCCGACCTTTACCACGCAACTAGTTGTCGACTCATTGTTTTCAAGTGGCCGCCAGCGCTTTGCTAGTGTGCGAATTCGGGGAAACACTTCCCAGTGAAACCAAGCATATGTGGGGCACTCGCTGGTCGTTTGGGCGCATAATGTTTCATATAAACCGGGCGTGGAGTCCGCTGGCGTTGATGTGAGTTGCCGATTATATGCGCTGGCATGATACTTCTCTGAAAAGTAGTCATGATATACAGCATCCAAATGCCATGTAAGTAAGCAATCTGCGATATGAATACAGGCTGAGCCTTAAGGCAGTCTTGTTTATGTATAACTTACCTGAACCGGTACGTGTTTCGTTCTTCAGCCGTTCAACGACCTCTAATATAGTATTGGTGGTTGTAGGCGTGAGTAGTACATATACGACCTAGCATGCGTCACATGTCCTAACATGTACAGCGCTCCAGCTGCTTCTTCCTTTGGTTATGGGTTTTATATACCTTTATAATTGGTATGGTCATTGTAGGAAGTAAGTGCAAAACATCTGTGGCGCAATAGCAGAAATCTGATCATATTTAAACGCGTGGTTGTAGCTGTGCTTATTGCGAGAATTTGGGCTATCTATTCGCTCAGGTAAGGACATTCAGGCGGGTCTACTTGGGCACAACTGTTCAGCTGACTGGTATGCAAGGACCCGGACAGTAGTGTGCGTATATTGAGTATGCCAAGATATAGTAACCTAACGATCCAGCAGAGCTATATCGATAGGATACGCACTGAGTCACCTCCCTTACCTGATAACCACGCATATCAAAGTGACAGTAAGTAGTCCAAACCCTGAAGTTTAACGATCACTAACGATGTCCGACTCTCTGGTCGGCAGGTACCCAACCAGCTAATCGAGCAAGGTAGCTGCTTTCAGTACACCGGATAGACCTGTGCTGACTCGCTTCAAATAGCAATGCCTACCATCTCGGGGTGCCCTCACAAGTTCAGGCCGCTGCATTGGTATTTATACCTGCCTCCGTTTCTGATACAAAGCACCCTATTCGTAGCGGCTTTGTACAAACCTTGGAAACTGAGGCAAGCAGCAATGAACGCGCCACTCATGCGCAACCTTCTTCAAAGGTTCGTAACATGTACTTAATTTCAACCGTTGTTTCAAGGGTTTCGGAAGTCGTACTCATCTCTACGATTTTAGCGAAGTACAGTTCTACTCGATCACAGCGGTCCTGGTGTTGATATTGACGATCGTTGCGAGCAATAAGACCACATCGCCACCGTTAACAAACTCTTGGTATGTACACATTCTCCTACACTACAATTAGCTGACGCCCCGCGTCCCACATTAGTTTACCACAAGTTGTATGGTCGAGTATGTGTACTCGCCTCATTTTAGCCACTCGAACATGGGATTCAAGTGAACCTATGGATGATGTCGAAATGGATAACTTATCTCCGGGAGCATGATATGACTTTACTTAGTTCTCTGAAATGAAATAATTATCCATTGCCCGCATATAACGACGTTAGTCGCGTATGGCTGCTCGAATGAACCCAAACTATTCTCTAGGGGGAATTGGGGCTTTCCCCCAGGCAAAACGATGGGAAAATGTAGCAAAAGGGCAAAATAACAAAGGAACCTGGCGGGTAAACGTTTTACCGCCGGCTTTTCTCGTCGTTTTCCCCGGGGAAAAGCTCCAATCCTCCCTAGAGTATTCCAGTCCTTGATATCCCGCTTCTTGGTTGTCAAGCGGTCCTTGTTACGATAAATATTTAAAGGTCCCAGCGGGCCAAGGAAGCAGCGAAGAAAACGCTCTTTTGTGTAGCATAATTTTACGTCGTGGCTGGTAGGTGGTTCGGAGATGAATATTAGTTGTCATACCCCCAGGGCGGGCAGAAGAAGAAGCAGCTCCGAGTAGTTTACAGGTTGTTCAAGTCCCTGTTTTTGTGGATTCGTAGGCTATCTGATTATTCCCCCTCATATCGAAGGTTTTGTACGCCAGGAATGGGCAGAGCATGTCGGGGTCGGAGCTGCCAGCGAGGAACTGGGGTATGTGACGGGTAAAGTCTGGCTGAAAAGGTTACGTGAAAGGGGGTTTTGTAAGTCCGGGTGGCTATTAGTAGCCTTTCCATTGGAGCGAGTCATTTAGGACTAGGGAGATTAGAGTAGTTTTCGTTGGGGTGTGTTGGATCGTGGAGCTTTTTTCCCGACTGTAGCTCTTCGGCAACCATAGGGAAAGCAGCTTCAGGTGGTGGCGATCGAGAAGGGCCAGGTGGCTGCGCAAGTTGACTAAGCGCAATCCCATTCATGCCATGAATCGATATTTATTGGTTCGGAATCATGTCTCGGTTTCGTCATACAGGCAAGCAAAAATCACATATAAATAAGATATCCAATTATTCATCTAGATCTTCAGTGCCCTGACGCTCTTCCCCATTGCCATTACAACCCACTCTCCTGGTTGGCTGTGTACCCCATTGCCCAGGCTAAACCCAGCCATCGGTGGCGACCACGCAAGGTTACTAATCTCCGCAGGGGCCGTGTACGCCATTGCTGGTTCGTACACCGTTCGCGTTGTAGCGCTATCGGGTGGGCGGGGCGAGGCGAGCCCAGGCCCACGCGACTGCTGTTGTTGGCCGGTGCTGGCGTTGACCATCGTGCTGGTGAGGTCCCAGACAAGAACTTGGCAATCGTCACCTAGGGTAACCGAACAGAGCATAAGTAGGGGCGAGATAGCCGGTAGAACAACATACCAGCGCTTGCAAGCATACTTGCTTCCGCTGCGCCCCATCCAATCGCACTCACCGCACCCCTATGCCCTTTCAGCTCCACAACGGGGTTACCTGGGTTTCGCATATCCAACACCTGGACATTCGAACTGTCCATGTGAAACGTCGCGAGGTAATTCGCGTCCAGGGGGTTAAACGCCACCCGCAAAAGCGACGCGCTTCCCGCCCTCGCCACACTTGGCACGGCCCCATCCTCAGTTTTGACCGCAGATGGGTTTGGCGTTTCGTACAAGATGGTCGAATGCTCGAGAGAGCGGAGATCGAACGCACGCAGTGACCCGTCGGCGCCCACGCTGACGAACGCGTCGGTACTGTGTGGAACCCACGCGACATCATACACTTCGCGATCGTGCGCGATGAGCTGGGTGACGGCAGTGCTAGACGATATGTCCCAGACAGTACAGGTTGTATCGATCGATGAGGTGACGATAAGTGAGGGGGAGATGGTGTTCCAGGCGAAGGATGTTAAAGGTGGCGTGGTAGGGTTTGGATTCTTGCTCTACATTCATGCAACAGCGCATCCGGTTAGAGCCAGAATACACACCATTAAAGCTACTCACACTTGATAATGCGATTTTCTGGCTCAACTTACCTCCCAATCCCGTCGACCCCTGCCGTCCTACATATCCAGCTTGCGACCCTGGACCTACACCTCCATCGCTCTCCGTTACAAATTCCCAAACCCTCAACGCGTCCCCGGTCGTAGCCAACAACTCGGCGCCACTCGTCTTGATCGGCCAGCTCTGGCCCACAGCGCTCGCTGGTTCCCACTGTAGCCGTGTGGGTGGGTACCCGTGCATCGCTTCGGCGAGTACGACAAAGTCAGAGCCTCCGGCGGGGGGTGATGCGCCTTCGATGAGGGAGGACTCGTCCGGAAGTCCGACAATGGTGATCCGGTTGCGGTAGTCTTCAACGAATGTGCCGAGTGCAATGCGGAAAGCTGACCGTGCGCGGGAGGAGTTGGGCCCGTGAGTGTGGCACCAATCGAGCGCGTAGATGGGCGACTGCGCCTCGTAGTGGAGAACAGTCGCGGCGGACATCCTTCAGCGAGAAAGAGGGGGAAAGAGATCGGCTGTCAAGGCGGATATAGACCAAGAGTGTTCAAGGTAAGCCCAGGTCTAAGCTACCAGCGCTATATGAAGGGGCGTGGTAGGGTGGGGAACAGCGAGCCGAGGGTGCTAAGCGCCCACTTAGTCAGCAGGTTCCAAACAACGCATTCTTCAGCATTTATGCACACCACTACCACGTTAAAACACGAGTCTTTCTTTCCTTATATCAGAAACCGCCTAAAATCAGCGCTCCATTATACACATTCTACAAGTCTAGCGAGGATCAGTAGAGCTAAAGACAACACGCTTCCCATCACTCACCCATTCCCGTTACTCGAGAAATGTGTTGGGGATAACCAGCCTAGCACGGTGCCAGGTAGGCTTAGTCCTGGGAAGCCTGCAGGGAGGTTAAGTGTCATGCTCATGAACATAGCTGGTATGGCGTGTCGTCGGAATTATGGACTGCGTTATAGCCGTCTGACACAGCGTTCTGCCCCCGCCACCCCACACCGACGTGGAACGACTCGCACAAGGGTGGATTTTGGTATATCGCCGTGCCGCTGAACCTTCGCATATTTCTATCTCGGCTTCAATTACTTGCTCATTGGCGGCGGCAAATTCGGAGCCTCATGCACCAACCGCGTCTGAAGGCAAGGCGGAGGGAGGTCGAACATCCGAGTGGACGGCCGGTCAGTCATTACGTCCATGACGGTAGCGATGGTGGAGCACCCTGTCGGATGGGGTGTGCCACCTGTCGCTTCTACTCAAGCAGGTGTGGGAGCACCAGGAGACGACGTTAATGGTACAGCCATGGCAGCCAGCGGGATTAAGGTTTCTCGATGCATTGGAACAACCACCTCATTTGCCGCAACTTGACATTACCACAGTAGAACCAATCAAGACAGATGTCGCACAAACAAGCAATATTATAAGCAACTAGCGTTACAGAGCGCGACACCCGCGAGCCACGGAAGGTACAGCAAGCATCGATAACTTCGAAAAGCACAAACAATTCGAACAATAAATTCAATCAAGCGCATAACCACAGCCGAATCTAAGTGACTGTGATGGTCCCTCAGTACATGCCCCCTAGTCACGTTAAATATTCACAATATCTAATGGTGTATGCATGTGCCCAGTCAGAACCATGTGTCAACAGCCAAACGAGACCTAACTGAGGTACCTACCAGGCGGCGTTTCTTAACGGGAGAAGTACTTTGTCCACCGTGAACCGATGCAGGCATCATGGAACTTGAAACGAAGAACCCCTTCAGAGCGAGCGAGAACTATGTTTTGTGGTAACAAGACGGCAGGCCGGAGGTCCTGTGGGACCCAGCAGAGCAGAGACGTGTCGCTGCCAACAACCCAGCCATCCTCGTTCATTGTCCAGTTGTCCAGAGGATCGACGTTGTCGGAGTCATTCTGCGAGCGCCAGATGCGAATGGTGCCATCATCCGAGCCTGAGGCAAAACAACTCCCGTCAGGGGAATAGGCTACTGAGGTAACCCAGTCAGTGTGTATCTTGAATGGGCCAGCCACGGTGTTCCCATTCTCTGCATCCCAAACACGGACTGTGCAGTCCCAAGAGCCGGACACAATCCGGCTACCATTCGGCGAGTACGTAACCGAGGCGACTGCATCGGCGTGCCCCTTGAATGATCCACCCACTGCATGTCCAGTTTGCGCATCCCAAACCCGGATAGTGCAATCACCAGAGCCGGACACGATGCGGCTGTTGTTCGGTGAGAATGCTACTGAATAAACGTTACCAGTATGTCCTTTGAGAGGGCCAACTACAGTCTGTCCAGTGTGGGCATCCCACACGCGGACTGTACAATCGTTAGACCCGGAGACAACGTGTTTGCCGTCTGGTGAATACGCTGCTGACCGGACCTTTCTGGTATGCCCCCTGAACGGGCCACCCAGAGCGTGTCCAGTTTGCGAGTCCCAGACACGAATGGTATGATTAAGTGAGCCAACCGGAAAGACGAGGCGGCTGCCATCAGGTGAGTATGCGACCGAGGTCATCTGGTGAGTACGCCCCCGCAATGGCCCAACCACTCTATGACCAGTTTGGGTGTCCCAGATGCAGATAGTGTCATTAGAAGGCCCAGAGGCAATTCGACTGCCATCGGGCGAGAAGGCTACGGCGGGGTGTGCCTGGAATGGACCCACGAGCATTTCCCCAGTATGTGCGTCCCTAATGCAAATTGTGCCATTGCGGCAACTGCTCGCGATCCTGCGGCTGTCAGGCGAGAAGTGCACCGACTCCACGGGCGAGCCGGCCTGTTCATTTGAGCGTACTTGCCTGGTCTGTGTATCCCAGATGCAGATGGTCCCATCGTGAAAGGCAGAAAAAGTATGATAGCTATTCGGGAGGTTGGCTACTACCAAGGCGCTAACCTGCCGAGGCGCGACCCTATGATCGTACTTGTTAACTGGATGTCCCGTCACCATGTCCCAGACGCAGATAACCCCATATGAATGACTAGAGAGGATGTGACTGCCATCAGGATCAAACACCACAGATGAGATACTGCCGATGTCCTCAATGATGGTATTACCAACTCCTTGCCAAGTTTGTGCATCCCATACGTGGATGGTACCTTCCGAAGAGGCGGAGGCAAAGTGGCTGCCATCTGGTGAAAACCCGATCGCAACCACAGGAGAACCATCTCCTTCCAATTGGCCAGCTACTATATCACCGGTCTGTCCATGCCAGATGCAGATAGTGCAGTCATCTGATCCAGAGACGAGACGACCACCATCTGGTGAATAGGCGATTGAGCGTATAGACTTGAAATGCCCCTGGAATGGGCCAGCGACCGTCTGTCCAGTTTGTGTGTCCCAAATGCGGATGGTGCAGTCATCAGAGCCAGAAGCAAGAAGGCTACCTTCCGGCGAAAACGCCACACAGTTTACCGGTGATTGGTGCCCCTCAAACGGAGCGCCTGACGCACGGCCTGTATGTGCATCCCAGATACAGACTGTGCAATCAATCGAGGCGGTGGCAATTCGACTATCATCGGGCGAAAACGCCACCGACAGAATTGCACCAGTAGGCCCGATGAAAGGACCCGCAAGCAGAGCTCCAGAATATGTGTCCCATGCCTGCAGCTGGCGATCTTTGGAGTTGGTGATAACGCGCCTCCCATCATGTGACACTGCAGCAAAGGTGATGTCGCCCCCGGTTTTCCATGATACCAATGGCCCATATTGTCTGTTGTTGAGTGCCCGTCCCTCTGTTACTACCAGCCCCCCCACCAAAGTCCCATATTGCGCCCACATAGCAGTAGCCCTGTCCCACAGCGCGAGTATAGAGACGTATATATGAGGTGTGCTGGCGCATGCAGGGCTAGCCCTAAAGACGATTACAAACCGCTGCGCATCTAGGCAGAGCGCACGCGCGTCATCTGATATGTTGGCCCCCTAAATCAGAGCAAGTCAGCAGATGTCAAACTACCATTTCCTACACTCACCTTCACCCAATCGGACATCTCAGAGACGATCGATGCTGCCAGTTCCATACATTTTTTCAGGCTCATCACCTCCATCCAGAACAGAACACGATTCCTGAGAAACTCCTCCAGCATTGGCACATGCACGTTTACGTTGCAAGATTGGACTAAGTGCCCACTCCAGTACCTGCATGCGTAAAACAAATGACTTGGAATTGCCTTTTCAACTCGATTCGAGATGTCAGGCACATCTATGTCGAGCACGAACGACGACTCGAGACCGCAGATATTGAACCGCAGCAGGTCCTTCATCGCGGCAAAGCATTGCCGAGATAGCATCTCGTGATGAGTCCCCGGGTCGAACCAAAATCGCTTGGAGCGCTCCTGGTCACGCATATAGTCCGGGAATGACGCGTGTAAGGCCGACACCGGCAAATGGCTGTCGGAAACATAGAGTACAGACCCCAGTGGCTCAAGTGCCAGTCGAGCTTCCTTGGCGCTCTTCAGCCTCAGCAGGCGTGCCAAAGCTTCGATCGTCATCGGTTCCCGTGCGCATAAGACCGTATGTAGGGCCAGCTTTATGTTCGAAACCTCCCAGGGCTCCAGCGCCGTGTTCCCCAGAGCGGCAGAAAGGATCGTCGTGTACAATTCGTCGAGCTGTTCGTACACTTTGCCGCTAGATTTTGAAGTTACGCCTAGCACGGTTTGCAATCGGCTCTGGGGATCGACTCGCGCGCTGGTTGGTCGGATGTATTTCACAACCGTGGCGGCATAGATAAACAGCCTGCCACTTCGCTCGGCTAGCGACATGATCTGCCGATCCGCCACGCCGACGGGCGCTAGCTCCGCGTTGAGATACGTCAGGATGTCGGCTTGTATCACAGAATGCTCGATGTCGTGCAAATGAAAAATTGAGGGAACAGCCTGCTTGTCAGATGACACCTTGTCAAACAAGGCAGGTTCGGGGCGGCAAGTGACGAAGAACTTGACTGGCAGGTCTGCGGCGAACTGGAACAGCGCATCGAGAACCAGCTGGGCGCCATAGTTATCGGAACATTCGTCAAGCGCATCAATCACTATGACCATTCGGTCCGCTCGTACGGTTTGGTCCACCTTTCGCAACGGTTCGCTGATTAGCGTTTCGAGCTGCCTCGCGACATCGGCACTGCAGATGTCTGGATCATCTTTCAGCACCTGACAGACCTGGCCTTTAAAAGGGGGGGATAGCCGGGCAAGCTGATACGACAGAGTAGGTATAATCCGAGAGATGTCTCGGCATCCAGGCAGTTGGCGAGAGCAGAAGAAGCTAGCAGCGAGTTGATTCGTGCTCTTCAGCATATGAGACAGGCTACACGCAATCGTGGTCTTCCCGGTTCCAGCCATACCATTCATCCAGTATACCTTCGCTCCATCTTCGGCATTTGCCCAAGTCAAGAGGTCTTCCAGCAACGAAGCACGAGTTCCTGGGGTACATTTGGTGCGACAGGCCTTCGTTCCACCAGCGTCGTAACGGGCCTCCTTGACTGGCATCATCTCCGACAGTTGGGCATCCTGGTTAGGTCCCGTTTAGTAACGGCCAAGTCGTCTCAAAGAAGCGCAAGCTCACAGGCAAATGTTCACTAATCAACTTGAACGTCTTGCTCGATACATCTAGTCCTGCACTTGCTACACCCAGACTTCGGCTTGCGACCCCGAGAGTCTCATTGCTCGTCTGAGAGGCCGTCATGCCTATGTTGATCTTTCCTAGCGTCATTGTCCATGTAATCACGCCACAATCCGTTTGCACTCACATTCAGCCGCTGCAAGAGCGCGTCGACATTTCGGTAACACCCCACAAGGTCTTCTGCGTCTCGTTCCGCATCTATATATCTCTTTCCTCTTGAGCGTCCTTGTTTCTCGCTGATATACTCCGCTAGTCTTCTCAGTTCCCTTTGCAATCTATTAGTCAACCCTATCGTTAGGCGGATCAGGTACATACTCTATTGTGTTTGATATAGACTCTGTCAAAATGACGGGATTGGGCTGGTTCAAATACCCGTTGAGAGTCTCGACTGTCGTTGCGATGTTAGTCGAGAACGCTTCGTAGTCTTGGCTATTCTCAGCGGAAACCTGCTTGGGGATCAGTAACCGTTGAGGGTTGCATTCGAACAGTGCTATTTACCGACAACCCATCCACGCCATCAGCAAGGAGATCCATCACTGGCTGCAGCGGCGGGATTATTGTTGCTACATTTCCCAGCCCCCTGAACGATTTTTTAAGTCTAGTTAGCCCGGTATGCCGGCTTGAGGATGAAGCCGGCGTAGAAGTCACAGGTGCAGGAATGGGAGTTGGTGCATTGGCATTGGATTGATTAGCGCTTGTGGCTGAGGGTGAAGGCGGCAGGGACCGTAGGTTTCCTCCAGGGGGGCGATCGAGTAGGTTGAGGAGACGTTTAAATACTGCCCGCTTCGATGGTTTGTTTGGATCCATAGTTAGTGTGAACCTCGCAAGATAAGTACGTGGTGGTTGTGGGCAGCCTTAATTCTCAATCGTGGCCTCTCCTGTGCAACCCACGTGCCGGCGCTCGCTCGAGACCTGCACCGAGGTAACAACGGAGTGAATCTTTTGTTCAGTCTCTTTGACAACGAGCCTGTGACATGCATGAGTGACTCTGACCCCCCTATTTTCGATCTTGCTTTGGATTTAGTGTATATTGTTCCAAAAAGAATGAATATCAATTATCTCCCGACCACAGAAACGTGTACAAGGCTGACACAAAGTGGTCGTGTAACTAAAGTAAGGCATGCTATGTCTTTTCGTGTTTGACCTATACCTGTCGTGTCCGTCCCCGGGCACGTCCCATGGTTGTCCGCCTAGGAAAGCCCGGTGCATTTGATGTTTTACATTCACCAGGCGCGCTATTAGCCCCCTCCGAAAATAGACGGGGCCGATCATATCCCAATGAAATTTTTAAATCGCTGGGGGAGACCGGAGTAATGCCAACCCGTCATTGTTTTTGCCAAACCAGACAATCGCCCAAGCTGGGATCTGACTGGTTTTTGGGAGGAGACGTCCTTAGGTTCCGCAACCAGCTGCTGAGGCTGGACGCTGTCTGCGTTCGTTCTTCCTTGCCGCAAGGCCCTCCCCGTCCAAAGGTTTGCCGGGAAGTGCAATTGTCACCGCTTTTTCCGCCGTCCGAACCACGTGTAACCGCTTCGAGTCCTCTCCGTCGTACCTTCTCGTTCCCGCCGTCTCGTGTACTCCAGCCATCCTGGTCACTCGTCGCTTCACCCTCCTGGAAACGAAGAGAGGAAATACTCACCGTGAGACCCCGACCATCATTCCCCACGGTGTCACCACCTCCTTCGGTTTGGTACGGTCGATCTCATGTTTCGTTGGCGCCGTCGCTAATGGTGACCGGCGTGTTCAACACCAAAATGCCAGAGTACGTCATCACTGGCCATATTGTGCACGAATTCGGTATGACGTTCGCCTTTCCAGTTTCCTTGTGCAAGGTCCCAAGGGTCGCGGTCGACGCAGCCCCTCTGAACCGGCTAGGAGCGAGTTTCGATTGAAGGGTGTCTATGGGAGGTGTAAGAATAGCGTGCCGGACGGTGTTATGGTCATCTAAACACCAGTTAGCTAGCACTCACCGATCCTCTTCTTTACGCTTGACCCGCTTTGTGGGACAACAGACGCGAGCGCACTTTTCCGAGTGATGCAGCCATTGTAACATCTAAGATTATTCCACCGGTTTCATCTTTCCAGGCTCGCCCCTAGCAAGTCTGGCACTAGTGTTTGTTGTACGCCGGGTGTACGCTTTGAAGTGGGCCTATCACACGCCGTGGTCGGCGCAGCTCATCTGAACCAGGCGTGATCAAGTTTCGATCGGAGGGTGCCTATGGGAGGAGCAGGAATAGCATGCTGGACGCGGTTGTGCAGGTCATCTACTGTAAATACCAGTTAGCTTTGCATCCACAGATTCACCTCTGGACGCTTGAATCACCTTGTTGGATAACAGGTGTGTGCGCACTCTTCCGAATGATTTAGCCATGGTGGCATCTGAGACTACCCCGCAGGCTTCGTGTTTTCCAGGCTCGCCGCGTCTAGCAAGTCTGGCGCCAGGGTTTGATGTGTGTCAAGTGCGGTCCAGAGTGGTGGTGGGCGGCGTCGCATAGTGGAACTCGGTACGAAATAAAACCTTGAGCTAGTCCAACCGCCGAGTTAGGGGACGTCGAGGAGAGTCATAGAGCAGAACAGGAAGTGAATTAGGTGCCGCTGGGTGATCGCCAATACACCGGATGAATTACTTCCGTTTGACCCCGCCACTCAGCGAACCCATGATTGCACACGCCTCACAAGTACAGACGGTCTCGTACTTGGCTGGGTTGTCGGAGTGCTTGTCGCCGCCGCTGTAAACTCCTTGATTTGCTAAACACTCGTAGGCGTGGCATTCGTCATCGGCTAGCCCTCCCGGTCCTAACTACTTGTGAGCTCGGGCGGGTTTTGCAGGGTGTGCCACAGCTCTTTTTCTTTTCCCCGACCCCATGTCTCTCTTCTCTTTTCCAGTCTGGAATTCAGGTCAATTTATTTTTGTAGTGCTACAATTATTTCCTGTTCTTGATGCCGTGCCCCTCAACATACAGTTTACTATCCTAGACGCAAAGTCTTGTGTCTGCCTGCTGGACGGTTCTTCTCATTTCACATGCTCTCTTTCCCCTATGAGGGCAGCGCCCACCTTTAAACTTTTTCTACTTGCTCGGTTTATACGTTCAGAGATTAGAGGGAAGCAAGCTGTACGCTCAGTACGTCTCTGACATGTATTATTATTTTTGTTCATTTCTTTCTTCTACCCAGGTCATGCAATGCGGACACATGCTATATCTTTCTTGCAGCGGGAGTATCTCAGTTTACGCAGCATTAGCTACGATTCAAACGGGCGGCAGAACAAGGAAGTCTTGAGGGATAGACCGAGATAAGCGATAGGTTCCAGGATCTGCCCTCCAAGTATGTGCCCCACCAGCTTGCAGGGCGTCATTTGATTTACGTTCCTGGGGATGATTCGGTACTGGTGATTACTAGGCGCACCTCTCAAACTGTCAAATCGACATTGCTTTACCGGCAGGGCTACTCAGACACCGAGATCCCGACTCGGGATATCTCTTTCCGGGCCTCAGAGTCTGGCTTCATAAGTGGGGCGTGTCACACCTCTCGATTCAGCAAGCACAACACCCACCCCGTTGCTCCTTCATGAAGCCTTTGACCCCTGCATTTGTTTCCATGATCTCTGGCCTCGTCCAGGGTGCCGTTGTGGTGGGTAACCGTAATCTTTCTAAGTCTTCTAAACTTAATATTGTTGCTACAGGATACTACGATGCAGGAAGTTAGGTCAGATTGGGGAAGTAAGTTTGAATCATGGGAGTACTGGACGTGCCCAGGTAAAGGTCAGAGACGACTGGTTTGCTAGTGAAACCCTTGCCAGACGCTTACGTTCAACCCCTACAATAGTTAAGTTCATGGGCGGGACGATTGGGAAAGCTATGGACCGGGGTGTAAAGCTTTGGGGCAATTGGACGAACAAGAAGTGGGCATCAGGGGAGCCATATCCCCATATGGTCCCCTTCAAGATCGTTAAGAACTCACAGAACTTCCCCTATCCAAACGATTTCGTATGCTGTACTTATTTATTCTCGATAATTCTAACTGAACAACCCTTCATCTGTAGATGTAGAGTATCACGGCCCTCTGCGGTAAAGACAATCGGCTGGGAACATACCCAATTATGAATGGCTATCCTGGCGGAAACACCACGGGGATTCAACCAGGCGCGTACAGGATTCTTATATCCTGGAACCACGAGGAAAAGCTAGATGGTACACATAAATTCGCATTCTGTGGGGTTGTGAGTTGGGTCCTTGGTTTGCTGAAACCAAAGCTGATGAGTCCAATTTGTTAGGCCGCTCATCCCGACGGGAATAATGCTTATTTTATGTGCACTCCTGGGGATTCGTTGATGGACGATGGAACCCCAGAACAAAGCGTTCTTGTTTAAGGCAATGCCTTTAAATTTATTCGAGTAAATGGGCGACAAGAACAACCATGTCGGTTTCATTGTAAAATAACAGCTGCCTCTTTCAGAGGGCTTGCAACAAATTTATGACGTTTCCCCAAGTCTATTCAGACGCGTTGAATCTCCGCCCGAAACAGGGTTCGATCCAACAAAGGTTCGCACTATCGGCACGTTTCGGGATTTCCCCTACCATACGGGACAGATATATTACTCAGAGTTATCCTACAAAACGTCACTAAAGTTTGGAATATTGATACGAATGCAACATCGGCAGAATGTGGGTTAGAAGAGGAATCCCTGCATAGGACGAAACCAAACACACTAGGTAGCAAAGAAATTATCATCTTGTATACTGAGCTAGGGGGCCGGGCGCTGGCGCCGGTCATGAGTGGTATATAGTATGGCACGACCTATCGGTCGGCTCAGCCTCCGGCAAGGTTTGGGGGACGCAAGCGCCGCCTTTGGCGGCGCGAGCGTGGCCGGATCCCCGAAGCGCGAGTGCGACTCGCGGGTCGGGTGGGTTCGACTGAACAGGCCGATGGGGCGTGTTGGGAGGGGATGGTGGGCGGGAGAAAAAGCGACGCGCGACGACGGGCGCTGCCACAATGTGGTCGTGGCGAAGCGCAAACCGTCGCGTCGTCGCGCGTGCCACGTGACCGGCGCTGCCGGCTACAATGCACGGCCTCCCACTTACGGGTTGCTGTGTGGATGTAGACACAAACGTAGGCATTGATTTTGACTTCAATACCTGCAGTAAAGACATTCCGAACTCGACCCAGTACCGGGCGGGCCTCACCCACGTTCTTCGCGCCTTCTTCAAAGCCGCAATGCCAAGTTTCCTTGCACCCGGCCAATCTTGTGCAATGTTCCCGGAGGGTTTACTGCCGTGTACACGATCAACGGGCTCCTCAGCTAGGTCAGACTCGAGTTCGGGATGTATAGTCTACCCGACTTTCTTTGGGTATTTTTGGATGTAAGGCCTCCCACAAGACTTCCCTTTGGTTATCCGGACAGCGAACTGTCGATTACTGCGGGCCGTTGATTCCGAACCCCCCGACACACTAGATTCCTGTAGGCTTGAGTCTCAAGACGCGGCCCGAGGTGAATTATATATGAGCTCGTACACGACTCCCTGACCTGGGACTTGAAGTTCCACGAATCCAGGTGAGCACACTGTGGTCTTGGGCTTGCGGGCGTGCAAGACTAGCCTGTTGGCAGTAAGACTTCATTGTATGCGTCACATAGTAAGCCCGCAGCCGTGCATACAAGCCTGGCATTCTTCGTCAACTTCTTGGACCGCTTTCTGTCTTGTACACATTAGTCCAAAATAAATAACAGTTCCACCCGAATCAGACGAAACCCAGGTACACACCACACACAGCCAAAAATTAGTACCCAATTAAATAACAAAAAAGCACCATATCGTCATCCCCCTTCAATCGCTACCCCACACTCACGACTTAGCTCCCAGCAACACCGTCAACCCGCTCCTCGATCAGTTTCGCGACGAACGGCCCATGTACCGGGATCGCATTTCCTTGGAACCCCTCTGGATAATCAACCCGCGGCAGGCTCGGTTCCGTAAACGCACTACCCACCCCTTGTCAGTCCACATTCGATCTCGTGACTAAAGCCAGGAACTCACGTATCATTATGGATTCCATAATGCCTCATCCCGAGCGCCGTCGCAGTCCATTGGTAATCCCTCGCAAACCCGCCTGGATAGAACATCTCGATAACCGTCGCCAGTGGACTGAGCGGCATCAGAAGCAAATGTGTCAAACCGTTGCCGTGTACGCCGAGCATGACCGTCGTCCGCGCCGCGAGTCGGACCTGTTCCTCGCGCGAAAGATGTTCGGCTTCTACGATCTCGAGGTGCCATGGTCGAACGCCCGCCGCGTTCTTCTTCGCTACAAGGTCCTTGAGCGCAGCAACGAGGACTTCATGGTCCGCCTGGACCAACTTGCGCCGTCCAGCGGTTTGGCGAGAGATATAAGTGATCACCACCGTCGGCTTTCCACCCTCCAAACCCCCTCGCAGTTGTTCTACATCTTCATCGCCACCATACCACCACAGACTCAAGTCCTGTATCGCCTCGTGCACCCCGGCCATTTTCATCACCCGTCGCCTCACTGGTTCCCACCACCACCTGCCTTTGTCCTTCCCAGGTACGTCTTCCAGGTTTTTTCGGGTAGCTTCAACGGCTTCAGAGACGGTACGTGCGTTCGCACCGCAGTATCGTCCACGGAAAGAGGCAGACCGATCGACGAGGAGAAGGCTTTGATAGAGATAGGCGTGTGGAGCAGGATTGCCAGGCGCTGAGGGAGTGGAGGATTTGGTGAGCGCCACACGATCGTCCCAAGCGTCATTGAACTCGAGGCCTGTCGCATCCAGGATAATTAGCACAGGGGCCAGAAGGGAGCTTCAAGGTCGAGTAACTCGCCAATGCCAGGCCAAACGGCATGCAGGAAAAACTGATTGAACCTCGGGCCGTCGCGCCACACCTTGGGCTCCACATGTGGGAAGATCGCACGGGCAGGAGTTGGGATCTGAGTGTATTCGCCTCGTGCGGTGATGTGAGCGTCGTACGAGGCGAGCATACGCCAGGTGCCCATCAGCAGTTCAGCGGCAAAATGGTAGTAGTGGTTGATAACTGGCTCAAGGCTGAGGTAAGTGGCGCAAATAAGGAGAGGCGGGGAGGCAGAAGCGTACATTGCAAGGGGTCCCAGTAGAGTAGCTACAGCATAGGTTAGCTTGCGCGAGGTAGAGACAGGCAAGGGGCTTACAGTGAAATCTGGGACAGCCCAAATCCTCGTTCCCCATCGCTCCTCCGCTTCCTTCGGCGTGATCCAATCCAGGTCGTATTCTGTCGGCTCGCGTGCAGCGACGTTCTCCGGGGTGTTCAGCGCAGTGATCCCCGTGTCCGTCATCATTCTCCTGGTAGGCCATGCGCTCGAGTCGTCAGAAATGATGTACATTGTCCCGTTGCTCATATAAATGTTCTCGAAGATGGTCCAGCCTGCGCCGTGCCTGACAAGTTTCGTCTTCGGTAAACCCGCAGAGAGATTCGGCCATGCTGTACTTTTCGGGGTAATGGGAATGGCATGTTGGACGGGGTTGTGTACAGCGTCATGACCGTCTGCGAAAAGAGGTTGGCTATCCGCAAACACATCTACCTCCATACTCCCACTCACGTTTGGGAAGAATGGGCACAGGCGCAGGTTTTGGTACGTCGTCATGCTGCTGTACTCTTGGAGGCTTGTACGTCGGCTTCACCTTCACCCCGCTCGGCGCCAGCATATTCGGCACATCATGTATGTAGTGCGTTGGGTCAGTGTCCTGCAATGAGAGATCGAACACCCGAGTAAACAGCAAGATGGACACCATGCCCATGAGCGCAACAACAGCATCGCGCCGCGTCGGGCGCAGAAACATCTTCCCCATCGTCGTTCTGGTGGTTGCCGTCACCGAAGTGGTTCAAAAGAAAAGGTGATGCGGCGAGTCGGGCTCTGCCCCACGTGAAACGGACCCTGAGTAACGTGATCGGAGCCCCGACCAGTATGCCGGCCCGACTGTGGCTGGCCAAAGCCAACCCCTGTTACGCTTTGAGCGCAGGGACACCACAGTTGGATTTCTGATGACTACCTATCCCTTTTGGATTGTCCATATATTTTCTACTATGGTGACACCTTTATTAGTGTGCCCACCCACGAGAATCAATGCAAATCCTCACCGTCTTTCCTTGTAACCAAAGCTGGGGCAAGTAGACTCGGTTCACTGAACCCCGATGCGTGCAGGCTATTATCCCACACCCGCTCTTCTCGAGATATGGCTGAAAATGGAACAATTCTAGGCTGGAACAGGCAGCATTTGAATTAGGGTGATAATATAGCGCCTATGGCAGGCAGGCCGAGTCACGTGTGCATGAATTTAGAGTTCTGCGACTCCACTGCGAAAGCTCCAATTTTGTGCTACAGCAACCCTGGATCTTCCCCAACTTCTGACTGTCCAGACTCTATGTCCCCAGACCTATCATTTTTAGAGACCCTCTGAGGGTGGAAAACAGTTGGTGATCGAGTATCCATCTCGACGAAGAATTCGGTAGAGCATCCGGCCCTCTCGTTCCACTGCCGGGTAGTGAGAATCAGCCGAGTGCACATACTGCATGAAACTGCTGCAAGCAAGCTACGATAGTCTCTCAACGGGTGTGATACAGAGGTATTGAAAGGGAGGCTTACCCCGAGTTATTCATTGGCATGCCCAGCTCCGGACAGAGCGCTCCGAGAACCAGAAGCAGGAGTGCAGGCCCCATCGTTGAATAGAAGTATACCTCACTGCACACATAAAAAATTGCAAATAAGTAAACCTTCGCGAAACATTCAACTAGAACAGGGACATTTTTAGCTTACCTTTGTATCAGGTTTTTTACCAATGATGTGGCTGGCGCCATCCTCCAAGGCTTGTAGACAGCCACCAGGAAGAGCACTGTTTGTAAAGCAAAGGCTGTGACATGCAGCGCAAATGGCACCAGTCTCGATAACTTCAGCGAGCATCCTAGAGTTCCTTGTATTATTCCTACAAAGGAATAGTAAAGAGTCAATGCGTCTCCCCAATCGGGTCATTTCAGACTCTATTACCATCTGCTTCTGGATCGTTGATCTACGAAAAAGATATATGGTCACTTGTAAATTTGTCCCAACAATCGAGTCACTTACGGGTATGTTTGTATTTGTAGCTTGCAGGAAGATGAACGGTACACAAGCGAGTATATATGCAACAGCCAAAACGCTGCTTATGGTTTAGCCTGCTTCCCGCCCTCGAGTATGTTAAAATACATACCCAACTTTCCAAGGACTTCCAATCGAAGAAGAGCATAAGCAGCATAAGCCAGATGTGTTTGTGGAAATCGTACCTTAATCTGTAGATAGCCCAGATTCTCATTATGAGTATACCTGCTGCCGCTGTTACCCAAGCTCTATCATATATTAAGCACATAAGACTTACTACCTGCAATCATCATGCCAATTAACACTGCGTAAAAGTTGAGTGACCATATTTGGCTGCAACTAGTTGTTTTATGACGATCTCGTCATAAGCAAACTCTCAGTATATGGCGAGAATACC
Organism: Ceratobasidium sp. 414; assembly: GCA_019616945.1. Taxonomy (NCBI): domain Eukaryota; kingdom Fungi; phylum Basidiomycota; class Agaricomycetes; order Cantharellales; family Ceratobasidiaceae; genus Ceratobasidium; species Ceratobasidium sp. 414. Next base: position 45,918 of record WSTK01000119.1, on the reverse strand, counting down.
TACACCTAGCACCACATGATACCGTTATCTCACCAATCCGGGTAAAGAGAGAAGGGATCACATACGTGTTTCGGCAGCCGGTTATCAAACACCACTGTGGTTATTGTGTTTGCATAAGTTTATTCCCGCGATATACTATGCACAGTGCGCACGTACCTGGTACATGCGTTCTGCGATTGGCCAAGGTTACTTGGTTAATTCTCTTCTTTGTGCAAGTGGGTTAATGACTTACATCAGAGTCAATGGCCCCCATGCTCGATTAACGTGAAATATCACACGTCCGAACGACCAGCGAGTCCCCCATACGAGTTTGATCTCATCCTGAAATGTATCGACCATCTCGCAGACCAGAAATACCCAAGATATTACTTTAAACGTGGACCGTGATTGAGTGCATTTCTTGTCAGAGATAAACAAATGAGTCGACTTACGAGCAACGTACTTCGTCAACTCATTAATGCGAAAGTACCATGCCGCCAGAGATTGGGCGGCTGTGGGATCCATAAATGCGCTGTATTGGTCTCTACTTCGTGATGGAGATATGGAAAAAGATGAAAGCTACCATCCGAATGGTGCGTTCGTAGCCAGAACTTGACGGAGTTTCGGTGGTTTCTCCGTGGGCTTTATGAGCGGACAGAACTGAGCATTCGATAAAAAAAACCCCCCAAGCTATACACCAGTGATGTCATCGAGGGGACATCACTCCAGATCATTTAGGTTGGCAGGACACCCGGTGAGCTCTGGTCCAATCGCAGTGCACTGCCTTGAATAGCCCGGTGGGGCTGGACCTCAATAAGGCGAGATATATCAAGTATAATAACTTTCCATGATAAGAAAGAACCAATCCTACGGAACAGCTTATACAAAACGAGCTGGTCGGACAGCCACACATGCACTCCAAAACTGGTGGTCGGGGTGTGATCGGGGTGATCCGCGCCAATCCTGCACAGCAGAGGCCCTGTCGGACTATCACGGGTCGCTAAAACGGGTAATGGACCTGTAAACTCTCAGGCCAGGTATTACGGCCTTGGTCAAGGCCCGGTTTGAGCTCTAACGAGCTGGAGCGTCGCCGCGGTTTACCCGACCGCACGCTGAGACACGCGTGTTTGGGTTCTGAAACAACAGCTCCCCGATACGTGAGCGCCACTCGGAAATGGGCCAGCTACGCCCGTTCTCGTATTTAGGCCGTGAACTACGGAATAAACCTAGCACCCTAACATTAGCCCCACCCAAATTTACGATGAACCCCCCGGACTGAGGAACTTATGCGAGCGGAGTGCTCACCGGGACCAATCGTCAGCGGGCGATGTTTTCGGCGCATTGATTGATTGATCTAGTAAACTCGTGGCTGAATATTAAAACCGAGACGAGCGTGGAATGGCGAATAAGGTCTATAATCGTTCATTTGCGTAAGCCTACAACACGGAACCGCCCTACTACACATGAATTTCAGCACCTCCTAGCAGTCCCGGCCTTTTTCTTACCAAATCCACCAAGTTCACCTCATAAACCAAGTGATGCCAGCAGCCAAGTCGAACCCACCCGCAGTTCAAAGTAAGTCCGAAAAAGGTACCTGTCTTATTTATAACCGTTGGTCAGCGGAGAGCTTGAAAGTTCCACACCGACTTTTCATCGGAAATCATAAATTTGAGTACGAGTGTTAACATAGGTGCTACCGCAACTAATGAGTGCATACGAGGCTCCCATAATGTGATTCAATGACCGCCTAGCGTCTGGTACGACCTCCACTCTTGTCTTCCGCATAGGGCCTGTACAGTTTGTCACGTGATAATTTTTGAGTCCAGACTTCAAGTGGCTATATTTGTGGCTGGAGCATCTCGTGGTGCACCCAGGATGCACCACGATAAAATTAGCGCATAAAACGCGCAGGTGGCCACACTCACTCACTACGTAAGCATTTTTCCAGTTTGCTGATCTCTACAGCAGACGATATTCATGACTCGTGTGAAACCAATGACGGTTGATCCTCATGCTACGACTGACGTGCGTGCCTCAGTACCACAATCATCCATTTACTAATCGTTATTATCACTGAAGCTGTTGAAAAAACCCATAGGCGTCCTGCGCGTGAATCCGAACTAAGCTAACACCTTCAAACATCGCCGAGCCTACTCCGGCCCTCTAGACTCCAGATCCTCCGTTCGAGCTTCGGCGTACGGGGTTGGGACGCGAAACACGACGGGAGACCTAAAATCGAGCTCAACCAGGGACTTAGCTGAGTGTTCCATTGTCCCGTTGTTCCATTTTCGAGTCGCCAGAATGAGTCGAGTGCACATGCTGGACGAAACTGCGGCAAGTAATCTGAGATCCCGCATCCCGTGTTAGCCTACGTAATGCAGTCAGACTGGTTTGTGCGCGGACACACCCTGAGTTGTTCATTGGCAAGCCCATGTCTGCAGAGAGAGTGCCAAGTGCCAAAAGGAGTAGCACGGGGAACATGATCCCGAAACAGTACACCTCGCTATTCAGGATGAATTACGTCAAACGATTTAACTTTGCAAAATATTTCAGCCAAAGGGGTGCCAGACTAGCGTACATACCTCTGTATCAAATGATTGATCAAGGGGGTATTCATGGTCGCCCGCTTCAACTTCAAGGGCTTGTAGATCGCCACCAAGAACAGTATGGTTTGTAGCGAAAAATTGGTGACATTAAGTGGGAACCGTTTCCGGTTCTTCTGAGGACAACCAAGGACGAATCTCATGACTGATGGGTGTCAATAACATGTTGAGCCTCTAACAGTGAGGGCATTACCGGCGGATGACTGAAAATGGTTAGGGAGGATGGAGCCTATCAACATTGTTGAGCTTCGGGCGGCTGAGTTGCTTACCTTGGGATGCGCGAGTTTTCCTAGATAATAGAGCGACGGCAGGCAAATCAAAACATATCCGATGACCATTGCGCTGTTCACTTATCAGCTTTCTGCCCTTGAATGCGCTTAACGTGCTTACATTACTATCCAAGGGCTGTGAAGGGGCAATTTGTCAAACACGTACAATTTAAGCACATCCGAACTGATCGAACCTCATTCCGTAAACGGCCCAAATCCTCGCGATGAGTATGCCTACGACAGGTCAGCTAAAACATCCAGCATATATAAGAGTGTTTACTTACTGGCCACAATAGTCATGCCAATCGCGATGGTTATCATCTCTAGTAGCCACATGACGACACACCTGGGATGGTAACATGGCATGGCATTTCTTAAGATGATATTCAAAGTGTGCTCACGCCTATCGCAGCAAGTCTTTATATGAGCTCGGGTGTCTGTCAGTATGGCACATGTGCGACACTTACATCATTAGCTAGGTCGTTGTTAAATACCACTGCCATGATAATCGTATTGAGTCACCAGATCTCCGCAATAAAAAGTAGACGTACGAGGTGCATGCATCCTAGTGTTTATACGACGCACTGTCAATCTATATCTTACGTAAACCAACCAAGAACTTACACTAGGGTCAGCGGCCCCCATACCCGGTTGATATGGAACATCACACGCCCAAATGACCAACGGGACCCCCACACATGCCGAATTTCGTCTTGTAGAGTATCCGAGATTTCGCAGAACAAGAACGCCCACGCAGCCACTGTGAGGTAACAACCGAGTCCTCAGCATGGCCCAGCGAGAGGTTAACCAATCACTTACGGGCGATATATCTAGTGTGCTCGTTATGTCGATAGACTTTTGAGTAAAAAGCAATTTGTTTACTTGTTAGGGCACGCTGTACCAACTCCATCGCTGGGACGATCTTGGATATGGGTGGGTGCGCGAGGGATATGAATATGTCGATCAGACTGGTGGGGAAGTATATTGAACGGGGTGCACACTACGCCGTCTTGCGAGCATTCTTATGGGTTGTAGGAGTTACTTCAACAATCACACGGCACTCTGTGTGGTACGTTCGAATTCTGATTAAGGCTTATCAGTGATATAACGCCTTCAGCCAGTGCTATGACTAATTGGCACAAGTCTTGGCTTCATTGCCTTGTCGTTCAGACCAACCTCGAGGCGCGTCAAGGAGACTGAATGGAGCGGGACAAATTAAGATTAGAGCACAATTCCTACAAGGAAGATTTGAGGTCAACTTGGCAGCTGGACCATGTGGGTAATTGTTGGGCAAAACCTGATGAGGAATGACCCATGCCGGTCTTACCCCCATGTAGTATAGATGCTCAACGGCCCAGCGGCTCGAGAGGCCGTGGGACTGCGGTTGGCGTTTACCCGGTACCGACTACCATGGCAAACTTATCTGCACCATTCTAGAATGTTCCACATCAAGCTATAGATAATAATTGATGTAGAGTGAGGGTATCTGGACCTGGTGTGACGGTTGGTATGTGCGTTGGGTTTGGTTCGACCTCGGAGTTTGGCGGGAAGTACACCTGAGGTTTGGTCCTGCAATGGTTAAGCGCCAGCGGACGGATTTTCCGACGATCTCGCGACGCCATTGGCACGGTGATTTATAGATCCGCACTAAGCCTCGGACTCCAAGGCAACTCAAATGCGTAAGGGTCGTGCCTTAATCAAGCAGACTGAGAGTCCTAGAGAAACTCAGACAGGACTTGGGCCATCTGCCGCGCACGTCGTTATTATTGGGTGTTTGAGCATTTCAGAACGCTGAATTTGGGTATATTTATAGGGGTTTATTTCAGCTGACTGCGCAAGTTTAGCTCTCAAAGAGTTGCCAGGGCGTTCGAATCGATTTGTTCGGGAGTATTTGGGGCTTGGCCCTGTATCGGGGTGCAACACACATCGCGAGGCTGCAACCATTCAATTTCAATTGTGCCACATCTCATTATGAGCGCCAATCAAAGCAGATCCTGACACGCGCGCACGTGACTAGGGTGTGTGATTCATGGTCTCTCAGCGCCATTTGGTTGGTTCATATGTAAAATGAGAGCAGCTAACGAGCCTGTCCTCGCTCCCCTCCGTTACGCGCAATATTCTGCCTAAGACTCTCTACGACTCTGGCCGTGCCATTGGGTCCATAACCGCGGGCATCTTTGCTGGTAAGCTTGTTCTCAGGGGCTGAGCATCCAAGTGCAGGCCTCGCAGCGTCTGCGCCACTTCACATGCTACCATCCCTTATCAACCACACTCCATATGACAGCGCCCAGCCTGCGACTACCTCGAAAATTTCGAAGACGTGAATAAGGCCGCTGCCTCGGGTCTGACCCTCGCCGGAATCTCGGGAGTCTCGTTTCTCGTCGCAGTCTTCAATGCGCTCGCCAAATTCGCGTACAATAGTAAATACGTAGATCGGGGTGCGGGTGAAATTGGGACCGGGCTTTCAAGTGATCGTGTCGGTGCCTGGTGTAGCCCCATGTTATTTCATCAATCAATCAGGATCACCTTGCGCGGGCTTTGCTAAGCGCTGGCCTCGGTCTGATTTCGAAGGGGGCTTTCAGGCAATATAAGCGCATCCTATAAAAGTACCGGACTGATATATCGCCATCTCGTAGCTGGTACAGGCGCAGGTGTGCCCAACCGTGGTCAGGGTGAGTTCAACAAGCGATCGAGAAAGTGGGGCGCTGCGACAGAGGCAGGCTTCAACCTCGTCCTTTCTACTCGCAAATTCCTCGCATTGTCTGGTTTCCTTTCGCAACCTAGGTCTCACCGCCGTTGCTCGCGTAGATCGTCGCTATTCTGGGTTGATAGCTACGGTTCCTGGGACACTGCAGCTGGTTGGGTGTGATCTGTAGATCAAGCGTTGGAGTGATTTTCACAGGCGTATAAATGACCGCAATTCGGTACGTCTTGACTGTGCATCGGGACCGGGTGTTCCGGTTTAGAGATGTATCTCGTCTTCGCCTGTTCTAGGGTTGAATATGTTGACTTTGAGGTATACTTTGAAATGACAGGACCCTTTAATTTGCAACGAAGTTGTGACTAAGCAATGTGTTACCTTTCCCTCTGCCAGAACCCCCACCGACCGCCAAGAATGCAAAGATGGTGAGTCCTCACTTATCGGTCTGTAAGAAAGGGGGAATTTTTCGTAACTAATACATATGCAGTCCAAGGTTATAAGGTTGAGCAACCTCAAATTTGCTGAACACTGGACGAACGATCCCACCCAACGTTCGGGCGCGGACCTCCGTTTTGCAGAACAAGAAGTATATATATATTTTCTCTCTGTTCATGGTTTTATCCTCAAGGCAGTTCCCAGTCGGCAGAGCCAAGACGAATTGATACCTTTGCTCCGCTTTCCCGAACCACGGAAACACGTCCGTATGGTCCTCAAGAAACACCCGTGCCTACACCTCCAAAGTTCAAGTACGGGGACTTGAAGGATGGGTTGTCGAAAGACACCCCTGGTTGCGAGTTATCCAACGATGCTACCGTTTGGAAGCTTTACCTGGACGAAGCGGAAGAGTATGATCAGGAGCTGGTCAAAGGCAGGCATGCTAGCCTGGATGTTCTGCTACTTTTTGTAAGTGCGAAACCTACCTGGATTACCTTCTGACTTGCCTTTTTCCATGGTATCATAGGCCGCTCTCTTCTCAGCTATCTTAACTACGTTCCTTGTGGACTCCAAAAACCTACTGCAAGCAGACCCAGCAAGCACCTCTGTCGCTCTCTTACTCCTGATCGCACAAAATCAAGCCGGGGCTAGCCCTGATACCCCTTCGACTATACAGATTCCACCCTTTACTCCCGCCACATCTGCTCTCTGGATCAACGGCCTCTGGTTTGTCGCTCTTGCGCTGTCTCTGGCTGCCGCCCTTATTGTCATGCTATCCAAAGAATGGCTCACCGCGTACACTGCCTCACGCCCTCGACCCGCCCATCCCCATGCTCTGCTTCGACAAGCACGCCTCGACGGACTCGATAATTGGTGGGCTCTACATATAATCGCCCTGTTGCCGACCCTCCTTCATCTTGCACTCCTACTCTTCGCGTTGGGCTTGGTCGTTTACCTTTGGACGTTGGAAATAATCGTGGCGGCGGTGACTGGCGCTGTTGTCGCTTTGACCTTGCTATTTTATCTGGGATCGACAACACTTGGAGCGGTTTTCCCGTATTGTCCATTCGTTACCCAAATATCGATGTATGTTCGACGGATGGGCGGTGCACGGGTGGGATCCTGGTTGCGAGTCGGCGGAGAAAACCGTGCGGCACATCAATACTCTCGAAACCACCACGGTTCGACCACGTTGGAAGATATGCGGGCCGTCTCTTGGTTGGCCGAAAACGCACGAGACCCTGTTGCGATCGACTGCGCGTACCAGGCGCTTGCTGGGATCCAGATTCCTGAAGACGTTCGCGCATCACGTTTAACTCCAACCAAACACACCGAAAATTGGTATCAGGCCCTTGAACATATCTTTCCTACGCTTTTAACACGCCTCGGCGCCATCCTCAACGAAGGGCGTGAACTCGCGGCTTCCCGTGGCGCCAATGCGGCTCGGTACTCTCGAGCCTTGACCGAACTCGCCTCGTTTTTAGGCCCAGATGGTCCCGGTGCCAGCAAAAATACAGACGAACAACCCGAGAAGAACACACGGCCACGACTTGACTCGCTCACTTTTCCATCGTTTTCTGATTCCCAGGCCCTTCCAATTCGACGGCGCGCAGAACAAGCGCTCGAGGTTCTCGATGGGGTGTGGCGCGATGAGCATCCTGCGTTTAGTGCGGACACATTTGCTTGCCTGACGGGCGCGGAGTTTCGGTTGACCGCGCTCGCGGCCGATTCGCTCACACTGAACGCCAGCCCGGCTCCAAGCACACCCGGAACACCTAGGTTTGAACCCATGGAGGAAGCTGCAATTGCGGAACAGGACGCGACTGGCGCTCAGCCAGGTCCGAATGGGATGACGTTGGCGTCGCTTCAAAGGACCTACGCTCGCTCGCTTGTCCGTGCTTCCGTTCAGCTCCGCTATCATTGGGATGGACGCACGCCGATAGGACCGTTTGCACTGGCGTATTTACTCGATGCAATGCGTACCAGTGCAAAATGCGTTGGACTCAACCCCGGGACAGCCACTGCGGATAATACCACGTTGGGTGACCAGTTAGGCAACCCCGAAAATGATCTCCTCAGCCCTTCCTACCATCCCAAGCCCCCTGCGGAATCAAGTAAATCCGAGTCTCAGTTAAACTTTATCATACCGGTGTTTAGTTTTGAACACTATCTTCGGCCAACTGATTTGGCACGCGGCCCCCTCGGAAGTGTGATTCGGGTTCTTGGAACTACCAGCTCCCGCGGGCACGGAAGTGAAGCCCTATCTGGCATCCCTAAAGATTCGGGGTTGCGAGTCAGGATGGCCGCGGCGCGAGCGCTGGCTGCACTGGCTCCAGTTATCCTCAAGCGCTGGATGGCAATCAAGATTCCCAAGTCAGGACGGGACCCCAATGCCTCGCCGGCCGCCGCTTCGACTCTGGATTTCGGGGATTGGCCGGATGTCGATTCTAATTTGGACATACCCCGGCTTGAGAATGCGATTGCTGCGCAACTTTTGTTGGTTATTCGTACGCTTGGACCTCACCTCTTGCGAGGTGGCGCGATTAGTCTTGTGGAGGCTGTGCTTGCAGAACTGAACCGGATTGTGGTCACGACCCCCTATAGTGCCTATCTTGCGCTTCGGAATCATGCCGCGCGGGACTTGTCTCCTTTGTTAGAGTTTGCCAGCGGGACTGCGGTCGAGGGTCATGCGACACTGAGCTCGACGGCGAAAGCGCATATAGTCAGTGTGCTTACCTTTGAGATCAGCGGAAAGCAACAACCTCGCCGAACATACCTCCAGCCTCGTTTTATACCCCATCTCTTGCGTGTTCTTCGAGACGCTTCCAGCAGCGAATCGACTACCAAAGTAGCCCTGAAATACATAGTCGATCGGGTTCGAGACACGAATCATAATGTGGAACACCTGAGAAGTTTTACACACTCGGACCAGGGTTATTCGTCGCTCGTGGCTATCGGCTTGGTTCACGAAGAACATATCGAGTCGGTCGTCAATTCGATATTACAAATCACGCACGTCGCTGTCGCTAGCGGGAATAACGCGCGCAACACTCCAGTCATTCTCAGCGCATTGGCCGTTCCCGGGTTCTTGGACGCCATCTCGCTCGTCGCACGACACACCGTCAAGATGATCGATCGGCAGAACCACCGACACTTGCACACGTTTGGCAGAAACATGATGACGGCTCTGCATAGGGTCGAACCCAGTGCTGCACGAATTGTCCTAGAGCACGGTGCGCTCGATGAAGTCATTGCCGGGTTGCAGGTTCAGCAGGCTCGGTCCAACTCGGGCGCTTCTGGATCTGGGTCTGGGTCGGGGACTGGACGAGCCAATGCGCCGTCGACGGACTACCTCCTAGCTCAGCTCCGCACACTCAAAGAGGAGCGCTTGCCGGAGCTGGCAGCGAGGTACGAAAACGAGGGAGAGGATGAAAGGGGACCTCGGGCAGACTTGACTGGCCAAGCGATATGAAGTTCGTGATTGATGCCAGCGTCTGCTCCTTTTGTCTTCATCAATTCTGTTTCTGTGTTTGTGCATATACCAGCCATACATATCGTTCTTTCAGGATTTTTGCCTGACGTCGTTTGGATGTGCCACTGATGACCTATTCTGAGTGCTTTGACATTGCACATGATGTCATGCGCCAGGCGCGAAAAGTTGCCAAGGGACAATCACATCATGCAATGCACGTGGCTGTTTTCAACGCGGCGTGTCGCTGTGGCCGATCGACGCAAGGCACCGTGGGGCTGTGTGATGTTTTGCACCGCATCTAGTAGAGCCGATCTTTGCCCCTGCAAGTGAATTGAAAACGTGGTCTAGTCTAGCGTTGGTCGTGAGACCGTCACGAGACGGTCCGATACGATTCCGGTGGCTGTCTCGTCTCGTCTCGTCTCGCTGCTAGTAAGGCATGCCAGCCAATTTGATTAAGACAACCCCGGTTGCCTGGGGCGGGTACAAATGGATGCCGCGAGGTCAGTAGATACACTGAACGACCTTGGGGAGTTGCATGTGTTGTGCCAGAGTCAGCGTTTCGTACACTACGTTTACAACCCTGTGCGACTCGGAAATTTGGCCGAGAGACTGTAAGCGTGCCCGATGCCACGTGGTGCCTCCAGTTGCCTGACTGGCGATTCCAGCCACCGCCTGCTGCGGTGCAACCGTCTCGCTTGCTCAGCCACGAGTCACTGCCGCGATTCCCGAGACGGTTTTCGCTCCATCAAAAACACGCCACTGTCTCGGAGCAACGCTAGTCTAGTCTAGACTTGCTGCCATCATGAAGCGCCGGGCGTGGCGACGCTTGAACAGATACGGACATAACCCGATGGGAGGTTTTGATATAGGTGCGTGGTTGGGGACGGGGCTGCCATCCTTCTCTTACCCTCAACCACATCACTCGTTTTTTCCCCACCAACATCCCTTCCTTCCCCTGACCTAGTGCGGGTCTCGTAACATTTTCGGCCCTCTATCAATCTACAATGGCCTCCCCAGCACCAGATGACCGACGCTCCCCAGTGAGTGTTTTTGTTCGAGGTAACCGCGCACCGAATGTCAGCTCACGAAAGTAGGAAGCTGCCCAAAGGATCCTTGTTACGTATCTGAACGCCAACGGAGGCAGAGAGTCAGTGTTGGCTCCCCTAACTGGTTCTTATGAGGCACGTGGTCTCAGTTACTTTGGTGTGCCATCATAGATAACATGACTGAAACAGGAACTGCTCCACGAAGCATGCGTGAGGCTCGAGCCACATCTCCCGCGCAACTGGCAGAATAAGCGCCGAGAGTTTGCCCGCAAAGTTCTTGATCGCCAGGGGCGAATGTCGTGGGCTACTATTGAGCCTGCCACGCTCCTCCAGCTTGGCCAACTCGGACAACTTCCCGAACTGAGACTGCGAATCCATCCGGCAGAGGATGATATCGATGCGCAATCTCAGCGTAGTGTTGATACACGAATCCCGGCATACGAGGCAATTCAGGGCGGTGGGATGCTAGATGGTACGGCGTTTAGCCTCTTTTAATAGTACTCTGTGGCCGAGCTGATACACTTTTGATACCATAGTCGATAACACGGTCGCTTCAGGGAGCAGGAACGCTTACTCCCCGGTCGAGAACACTTCTGGTCGCCCTACTCTGCCGAACCTTCTTCGAGCTGTATCAGCATTATACTTGGCTCGGGACTACAGGAATACTATCAAGACTCTACGGACCACGTGCGATTCATTTCAGGACGCGGGGGAGCGAGCTCAAATATATCTCTGGATCGGTCAGATCAGCTTCGAGCTTAAAGAGTATCACAATGCTACCTCTGATTTGACCATTGCCTGCGATATTTTCAAGGCAAATGGGGACCATAATAACCGACTCGAGTGCGAGCTCACGCTTGCTAAAATCCTCCGGACTCGCAGTGGAGATAGAGACATCAGCCCGCTGTTGTTGGGTTTACTTCATGATGCTCAGGGGAGCAGCGCTAGGATCGCGGAAGTGCATATACTCTTCAACCTCTGCGAGATCGCATGCGGCTCCAATAACCTCGCCGAGGCCTCGTCCCGAGCGGAACATATCAAAGTGGTTGCTCAAGAGACTGGGGATCTGTGGTGCGAGGCCACCGAATCGCGAGCCCTGGGGCTGATCAACGAAGCAGGCGGTGATTTCGTGACGGGACTCGAATCGTATTCGAAGGCGCTCGGGCTTTACCGAGGCGCTGCACCTCGATCGCCGATCCCCCCTGCGAGGGAAGTCGAGGTTGCGGTACAGCGAATGCGGTACAGTCTTTCCATCCCAGCTGCTCCTCGGCCGGGCTGGAAGGCTGAGTTGCGTGAATTTGTGACTACCAAGTTCCGAGACGTCCAACAGTCCTTGAGGCGGAGGAGCTGAGTTTTATGCTTTATCGGGAGTTTTCTTGTATGCGCATGTATACTTGGGTTTGCGGTTTCTGGGGATACTTGGGTTATAATCTATTAGCACGCAGTTCATGTTACTGGATCGCCATTGTTCCGCAATAAGACAAACGCTGTATATAGTAGGGTCATGCCAATCGATTATTCTTGCCTTCACAAAAGCCGGAGTGAACGGGTGCGATGACAGGCGATGACGCTCAATGCGTTTACTTGGCAGTCCACTTTCCGTCGGAAGCCCAGAAAAAAATGATTTCCGTCACTCGGCCCTATTTTGTGTCCTTTTACGTTATGTGGCAAGGATTCTTATCTTTGGGGGCCTTTCCCGTGGAAAGCGGACTCCGGAGTGGCTACACCTCGTGTTTACATTTCAAAATCCTTCCACGGATATTTGATCTAGTGGCTACCCCCCAGAGCCACTTATTCTCACCGACCATCTCCTCTCGACACAAGATGGTCTCCAAACCTCCGTGTCGTTTCCATCGGACCCCTGCGGGATGCAAGCAGGGGGATACATGCAAATACGCTCATACCGACCCGCAAGCTAACGCGTCTACTTCTGGAGCGCGTACGAATACTGGCAAGTACAGCACGCCCTCCAAGTCGCGCAGTGATTGATAACACATAGCTCCAGCTGCAGCTTCAATGACTAACCCTAATCAAACAAATGCTTCCACCGCTGTAAGTTTATTCTAGTGGGCCAAGGGACATCGAGCTAACGGCCAAACCTCATTTCATTCCCCAGCGAGCCCAGCCGTCGAGCGTCCCAAGACCTCCCCCTGTTCACGGTATGAGTAATAACTCTCACGCATGAATTAAAGTAACCCTACGTTCCCCAGTACCCGGCCTCCCGCGCGGCGCTTGCCGTGACTATTGGACCTCAGGACGATGCGGTCGGGGAGAAGCCTGTAGATTCCAGCACCTCGTCAACCCGGCTGTTCCAGCCGTTCCAGAAGCCTCTACTGCATTGAAATCCCATTTCGCGGCCGCTGGGTTGGGGAATTTCCCCTCACTCGAAAACGACAAGTTTGCGGCCGGTGTGGGGACCAACGGGACTCCAGGCCAGACGCATCATTTTTTGAAAAAGTTTATGGAGGATAGCTTTAGGTTCCAGACCGCCAGTCAAGTATATTCGTTCTTGGAGCTAGTGTGTAATGCGAATATGGAGAACGCAAACTGGGTAAGTAGTGGATCTCAACCGAAGGAATGAGTTTGACGCTAACGGAAATACTTTGATAGACGGCTGAAGATGGCTATGTACGTGTTTCATTCAATTTGTGATATTGTGCCTGGGACTAACCAATCTACAGGATCATATGCACAAGCTCACCAAGGTATGCGCGGTTCGTGAGGTTTGATTACAATATATAATGGTGTTTGTTAGGGGAATGGGATCCTACGGCTCGGCGACGCACTTCGGTTTCCCGAGGGCTGCACTAGCCCGTGGTCTTTTCAGCGAGGATATGTCCCGCTCCTGACGGTAAGTCATTAATTTTACGCTTCCACTCACGTGTGGCGCCTAACCGCTCCTGTTTGTTGCAGTACTTGTCGTCCGAATGGGTAATCAAGAGTACGATGCATAACGACGTCAAGTGGGTCTATTCGTTCCTCCAGAGCTCCCTATTTGAACGTTTGTTTTCATAGCATGCTCTACGGCCTCGTACACACGAACTTTGAAGTTTTCGGCAATACGATTCAAACTCACATGGAGCGGTTGATGAATGCGCGCTCTTTCAAAGAATCTGGAAGGAAGTCGTTGAGTGGCATGCATATTTTCAAGATCTTGTTCACTGTCTTCTTCGAGTGAGTGGTTGCACCTTTGGTAATTGACTTGCAAGATTTATACAAATTAACCTAGATACCTGACCCGGTTCAAGAACGCGACCATAACAAACCCGAGCGTTTGTGAGCTGGCTCGACAGGTTGCGAATTGGTTCGACAACTGGGCGCTCGCTGTGGGCACGCCTCCTAGTTTTGACGATGAGTGTGCATCATACGACGCCGACATCAAAGCCTTCATCATCGAAAACCTCGGTCGAAACAAACGTCAAGTGCTCAGCATAATCGAACGTGGACTAACGCGGCTCTCCAAACCTTCGAAGCCGGTCATTCACAACGGGCCAATGACGTCAGAGGCCCTGCTCGCGAACCTCCAACGGATCTCCGATCATGATGGCCCTGGCGAACTTCGTGACAAAGGTCCCCGCCACGATAATGACCACGTTTCTATTGAGGAAATTCGTATTGCGCCCACCCACCAGGAGCTCATGTGCGAAGACGACCCATATCTCCCTCCCAACTTTCCCGAAGCGCCCCATTTCCATCCCCAGAAAAGCGTAGAGCGCCTGCTGGATATTCAGTTCCGTTTGCTCCGCGAGGAACTCACGTGAGTGATATAGTTTTTAATTGTGCAACACATTATGAATTGTTGGTCATTCCAGCGCTCCCATCCGGATGGCCATTCAGTTGGTTGTTGCCGATCTCCGGAGGCCCTCTGCATCGGATACCCTCCTAGCCAAGATAATCAAGGCCAAAGGGGGTCGCTATGCCGCACCGGCAAACGTCCAGGAGTCGGTGATATTCAGCGTATTTACCAACATCACCTTCGAGCCATTGGCCTTGAATAACCGTGGCACGTCTGTGGGCATCGTATTTGACGCTCCCCCTGGGAAGGCTCGAAACAAACAGGCCGCTGTTCGTGCGGCATATTGGGAACAAGTCGCCAAGAAACGGCTGATGCAGGGTGGCTTGGTTGCGCTGATATGGAAGGACTCTACGGATCATTTAGACATTTACGTTGGGACTGTGGCGGGCTCGCCTCGGGATCTCGTGGAATCTTCCAGGAAGAGCGAAGATCGAGTCTCCCTTCGAGTGTCATTTTTTGATACATCCGCCGAACTTCGAATTGTCCGCGCCCTTCAGAACCGTCGTGGAATCTCTGGGACCCAAATTCTTGTCGAAGCGCCCGTCTTTTTTGAGGGAATCCGCCCATTCCTTGAAGCACTGAAGACAAGCTTAGGGTTCCTTCCATTTTCGCAATATCTTTGCCACCAATCTTCCGAGGAGCTCAAAAATACCCTCATTGCCCCTCCCCAGTATTCCTTGACCCCTCGGTTCGCATTCGAGCTCAAAGATCTCTTCCCTCCCGAGGCTGGCATTGGTTCGCTACCTTTAATGACCACTAGTCTCGATTCCATCGCTCGAGCTAGGGCTGAGCTTACCCGTGCGAGCCGACTCGATCCCAGTCAGGCAGAGGCGGTAGTCGACTCCCTCACTCGCGAGGTTTGCTTGATTCAAGGGTATGTACTTTCGAGCATATATTATTATGAGCGCATTCCTTATATTTGCCGCTGTCTAGCCCCCCAGGCACCGGAAAGGTACTGCCCCGCATAGCCAACGGCGCGAGCCTTTGTACTAAATGATGTCCTTTTTAGAGCTACACTGGCCTCGAGATTATTCGTGTGTTGATCAAAAATAAGGTCCAGCCAATTTTGCTAGTTGCCTTTACAAATCATGCTCTGGACCATATGCTCAAGGGGGTACTCGACGCCGACATCACTACCAATATAATTCGGTTGGGATCAAGGCACGCGGCGGACGAACGAATTATGGAGTTTTCGCTGGAGAATGCCGAGAAACTCCAGGCGAAGTCGAAAATGGATCGAACGATAAACACCGCTTATCGAGAGATGAAGAGCACCGAGACGGAAATGGTTAATCTCATGAACAAACTGGCTACTCGAGACGTCCCGAAAGACCACCTGGAACAATGCATATTAGCTGAATACCCGTTCCACTACGACGAACTATTCTCTCCTCCCTCATGGATTTGGGCCCTTGTCGTTCAGGCTGCTGAGAGCGACTGGCAGGTCGTCGGCGAGGAGCAGGGTGATGTCTCGGTCCTTACTTTCTGGCTTGCCGGACAAGATCTTGCGTTTATACAATCGCCGCCTATAACGCTCCCCCAGCAGCCGGCTACACACAAGGATGCTGTATCCAGCTCCAACAAGTTCGAGCTTTTGTCTGAGGAAGGTGGATCGAACCAGGTACCACACGGTAAGGATTTTCTACTAGAACATTATTCTTATTCACAGCCTCACGTACGAGCAGCTGGCGGTGTCGAGCTCCAGCAGCAGCACTACCAGTTTGTGCTGAATTTTATGCATCAGTATGGGCTGGAGGAGATCCCGGAGATACCTCAGACAACGAGGCCTATTGAAAGTCTACTGGCCGATCCAAGCGTGTGGAACATGTCTGTGTCGGAGCGAGCGACTCTCTATGATGTTTGGTACATGGCGGCCAGCGAAGCCATTCGCCAAAGCCAGGTCGACGACTTCGAGATCTTGAGGCGGAAACACACTGAGGCGCTCCACAAGTTCCAAGAAATCCAGGACCAGGTATGCAACCAATGTTTCAAATGATCGAATACTCACCGCGCATATATATTAATGCAGAACCGAGTCACGATTCTGCGACGAGCGCATATAGTCGGCTGTACGACGACAGGCGAGTATGATCCACTGCGTAATTGTCACTATTTATTCTAAATTTGCGTTCAACCACAGGTGCCGCAAAGCTTGTGTCCCTTCTCTCCGTAAGTTGCTCTCGGCAAAGCCGGTAATCCAATCTCAAGCTCACGTGAATATTTCTAGGGGATGCAGCCTAAGGTAATGATTGTCGAAGAGGCCGGCCAAGTGTTGGAGCCCCACATCTTGGCGAGCCTGGTCCAATCTGTCGAGCAAATCATCATGATCGGCGATCCCTTGCAACTACGTCCCAACGTCAATAGCTATAGTTCGTGGTCCAGAAATTAGCTCTGTAATGGCCTTTTGGTTTTGACTTTAATTTTAACAGAATTATCCGTCGACAATCGTACAACTGGCCGGATTTACCGATTTGACTTGAGTCTCATGGAACGGCTCTCGTCGTCCGGATTCCCTATGTCTCGACTAGATGTGCAACGACGGATGCGACCAGCTATTTCTTCGCTCATCCGGTCAGTATTACAGCATGGTATTTATTTGTGTCAATGATGCTAATTGCAACTTGGGACTTATAGTAACACCCTCTATCCCAAGCTGGAAGACCACTCGCTCGTTTTGGAGTATCCAAAAGTCCGAGGGATGTACAAGAACGTCTTTTTCGTCAGCCATGATCACCGAGAGGCCGGCGGTGGTGAAGATGCCGTGTCTAAGCATAATGCCTATGAGGTTTGTTATTTTACGCTCCGTGGAAACAGAAATTAACCTGCCTTGCAGCTCGACATGATGCACGATCTCGTTCTTCATCTCCTCAAGTTCGTACTCTCGCTTCAACAATAATCTATATATATGCTAACATTTGCTTAGGCAAGGTTGCTACAACTCGCCAAAGGACATCGTGATTCTTGCCGCATACCTAGGTCAAATCCCGAAGATTCGCAAACGTCTACAGGATGTAGTCACGACCGTCGTTGATGAGCGTGATTCCGAGCTCCTAGAACAACACGGTATCGAAGATGAGGATGTAACTTCTGTGCAGCAAGTACAGGCATCTAGTCGTGTACTAATTCGGTAGGTCCGACGTTCTATCTCTGTGAACAATTATTAAATCACAAAAATCCAGGACTCTCGATAACTTCCAAGGCGAAGAAGGCAACGTCATTATCTTGAGTCTAGTCCGAAATAACGGCACGAAGTTTGATGGAAACATCTCGAGCTTGCAGCACACGCCCGGGGCACGATCCCACATCGGGTTCTTGAAGGCAAGTAATACGCCCTACACATCGACATCATATTTAGAACTCTCCGTAGTCCAATAATCGGGTCAACGTAGGGTTGTCGCGTGCAAAGCATGGTCTATATATCTTCGGTAACGCTCCCGAGCTTGCACATGGAAGTTCTATGTGGGCAACCGTCCTTCAAGAGCTTCACGCAAACGAATCGATCGGAAAAGGCATACCAATCTCGTGCAGCCAGCACCCGGACTACATCCAGTGGGTCGATCAGCCCGGAGTAATCCCTATCATCTCTCCTGACGGTAAGCTCCAATAATATGTGCTTCGTTTACTTTTTTTATCCACGCTACCGGTACAGGAGGATGTCTTCGGCCTTGTGCAACTCTCCTGGCGTGTGGGCACCAGTGTCCCTTTAAGGCATGTTTCCCTTGTCCGCTATATATTCATAATTCTTAATGGCCATAAAACACCAGTGCCACGCCGACGATCCCAACCATATCGCCACTAAATGTCACGAGCGTTGTCTCAAGCTATGTCCGCTGTCCCACCCTTGTGACAGGAAATGCTTCGAATGCACGAAAGGTTGCGGTGATTGCCGGTTCCCTGTCCGAGGAGTCCCCCTTCCATGTGGCCACACCCATCCATCGGCACCTTGGTAGGTTCAAGGCTAGAAATATGTTACGAGAGGGTAGACTCATACGTTACTCACAGCTACCTGGCTCGCTTGCCGGAAAAGATCAAGTGCGCACAAACGGTCAAGAAGAAGCTACCGACGTGCGAGCACAGTGCGAGGATGCCCTGCTATCAGGACCCCAGCACCTTCGTGTGCAAAGAGCCTTGTGGAGTTGGCTACTTATGTTGCTCCAAGTCGTGTGCCGCGCCCTGCGGAGACTGCCAAAAGCTGAATACTGCGGCCGAAGGCGAAGTTGCCCAAGTCACGAGGTTCATCCATGTACCCCACCCTTGCGGTCGCCGTCTTTTCTGTGGTCACGACTGCGGAGACGAGTGCGAGCCGGGACACCAATGTTCGGGTTCATGCAGCCAACGATGCCGGCAAATGTGTCCCCACCACACGTGCCCGAAGTCTTGTTCCACGCCATGCAACCCCTGCGTTCAAAAATGTTCATGGCGATGCGCTCACACGAAATGCCCCGCTACTTGTGGAATGGTAAGGTTTAATTCAACCTGGTACCCCATATGCTGAAAGCTGTCTTGATATTTAGGCATGTACACGACTTCCATGCGACGAAAAGTGTCTGGACCTTCTACCTTGTGGGCACCCTTGTCCTTCAGGTGTGTATTTCCGCAACCTGTCACATATTACACTCACGAATTAACTGCAACAGTTTGCGGAGAACCCTGTGCAAGTCAAACCTGTCGTATATGTGCACGCGAGGACACGCTCGACGCCGTCGTTGACCTTATTATGCACACTTCCCTTCGAGACTTAGAAGATGATGACTCCCTGGACTCGATGACCATCACACTTGCTTGCGGCCACGTGTTCACAGTCGAGACTTTGGACGGCATAACGCATCTCGGCGACTTTTATTCTCGCGACAGCTCCACCGGGAAATGGGCACATGCAATCACCCCAGAAACTCATGGTGAAAGTCGAACTCGCCCTGTATGCCCGACATGTCGGGGCGACATCACTGCGCTCCGTTACGGCCGTATATGCAAGAGCTCAAACCTGGCGATTATGCAGCATAATATTTCGGCTAAGCTCTCGAAGTCGCTTTCCCAGGCCGAAACAAGTCTTGACAAGGCATTCGCAGGCTTGGAGACCAATGTCGTTTCTGCCACCAGCAGCTGCGAGTCGTACACTCAACCAGATGCGGAAGTACTCACAACGACCAAAGACAAGCTTGATATATTACTCCGAAAACAACCGGATCGCCCAACGCCGCTCCCAGCGCTTGACAACCTGAGCGAGTACCATGCTTTCCCCCCTAGCTATTCCAAAGCTTGGCGAGGAGCCACGAAGCAGGTTTTGGCGGCGTACGGGCAAGCCCACCGGATCTCGGTCTATCGCGACTCCACGGTACAGACCTACGAGGCTTCGTTAGCCACCCTTTTCCAGGAAGAAATGAGCTACTTCGCTGCACATCCTCAACGTGCCCCACGTGACGCCGAACAAGCAGCTCTCCGACTTGCTCGTATGCGGATTGGCCAGCCTCCCCCCCGAGCTAGTCTACGCTTTGTTATCGAGGCATTCTGGGTGACGATCCGTACTTTGCTCGTTTTGGCTGAGACCGCCGGACAAGCCAGCAAGGCCATTCGTACCCGCGATTCCTCGTCCGCAAACTGCGTCCCGTGGATAAAGCTCGCTGAATTCTTCCTCGAACGTGCTGTTCACGACTCGCAAGTCGCCCTCGCATTTGCAGAAACATCCGAATCTTGGAACAAAGCCGCGAAATGCCAAGTGGTGGTTATGCAAGCCCGCTTCGAGCAAGTCGCGCAGCAGTGTCATAACACAATCGAGAGTGGGGCGCTGACCCCAGCCGCCAAATCCGCGCTCTTGCAGTTATGCGACCAAGGCTACGAGGACGCTGTCGCGTTGCGGACGAAAGTTGCCCGGGAATACACCATGCGGTGGTCTCCGAACGAACGCCCTGCACGCCTGGAGTGGCTTGAAACACATTTCCGTGCTCCATCGGCCCCTATTATCGAGGGTTGGCGCGATCTCAAGCGATCTGTGACGGGTGGCACGTGGTATTCGACGGTCACGCGAGAGGAAAATAGGAGTATCATGCGAGCATTGATGGAAGGCGCGGATCGCCTGAGTACGTCAAGACACCCCTTCATTAAGTTGAGGTCGCTCACTGACTTTCTA
Organism: Ceratobasidium sp. 414; assembly: GCA_019616945.1. Taxonomy (NCBI): domain Eukaryota; kingdom Fungi; phylum Basidiomycota; class Agaricomycetes; order Cantharellales; family Ceratobasidiaceae; genus Ceratobasidium; species Ceratobasidium sp. 414. The sequence continues at coordinate 25,490 of WSTK01000119.1, read as the reverse complement.
TCACTAGGCCACACAGGTCATTTCTACGAATGTGTGAACGGACATCCATATGTAATCGGAGAGGTAGATATTCGTAATTCTTTCTCACGGACTAGACTGATCAAATCTGGTAGTGTGGTGGTGCGATGCAGCAAAGCACGTGCCCAGAGTGTGGAACTCGCATCGGGGGATCAGATCATCGAGCGGCAGCAGGAAATACGCTCTCTAGGGCGTTCGTCGATCTTGCACGGGAAGAACGGGCTCAGGAGAGCCCGTGGGCGTGGGGGCCTGGTCGTTGAACAGTTAATGCAGGGTGCCAATCACGTGATATGTAAATCAAATCAAGCATTCAATTTAGTTCCACAACTGGCTATTCTAGAATGTACTTGTGCCCATGTTCAGAAGGTAACTACACCAGCTCCGGCGCTCTTCGCCACGGTAGCAGCAATTGTGCTTGCGGCATCAAGACTGTAGGGGTGGTTGATCAACACACCACCCGAGTGAGTTGTCAAGAAATTGCCTCACGTATATGTATATGGAACAGTTGTCAACGTTCCGGTCACCAAGTCGGTATCCATAGTCGTGTTGATGAGCAAATTGTTACGTTGTACGGCACTATGGAACCAGGGTTGATCAGCGCGGACAAACATACTATTTCAGGAAGTACTTACTATCCACCATTGAGCTTTGTCTCAATGGGAAGCAAGACGCTGTCCATAACATTGCTCTATTATTTGAAGAACAAAAATTAGTGCATACATCCATGATCTGACCAAATTTCTTCCACATACCTCGACCAGGACTTGAGCACCATCACGAGAATCAACACCGGAATCGAAGACGTTCTTCATATAATTGTTGTAGATGTGGCTATTCTACTGTATTAGCCAACCTGAGAATAGTAATAAAAAAAGTGGCCACATACCCCGTCCCGAAGCGAAGCGAGGGAAGGCGAGAGTTGACGTTCAGGAAGTAATTGTGGCTGTTCGGTTATGAGTACCAAAGAACTCCTCTGTTCACCTATCAATACTCACTGGTAAGTGACTCTGTAAATCACGCCATGCATCAGCAGTAGCAACTAATCATAGGTCAATTTTAGACTAACCGGAGGTGGCCAGTGTCCTCGGCGGCGTTTTTGTCGGAATGACCGACCAAAGAAACCTTGTAGTGCTCGGTGAAGACATTCCAGGAGACGGTAACAAAGCTACGGAAGGGAATGAATCGCCTGGTCTCCGACTACGGCCATAATGCAGACTCACTCGCTGGCGTGCGTGATGTCGCACTGTCCGTCATAATAGTCCTTCCCATGGTCAAGGTCCGAAGTGAACTAGACAAAAATAAACCTTTTCAGTTGGTCGGCAGTTGGAGGCCTTATACCGAGCATACCGTGTTGTGCTAAAATAAGCGAAAGTCAGCACCAGGCCAGCGCGATACAAACTGAAATTCTTACATCAATCCACACATTGGTCGCGTTTTGCAAACCGACCAAATCCGTTGGCGCGGGTGACTTGGACAGGTTCAGGTTGCGGATGATCACATTTTGACCGTTCTGAACCAAGCAGATGGTGGTAAGCGGTAACCTCAAGGTCGCATATAACCCATTTACCTTGATACGGAATCCCCCGCCAGTGACGCCGGAGCTCGAGCCAACGCCCAGAATGGTAGTTCTGCGCCATGCGTAAGCCTTTTGTGATCAAAATCTACCCGCGAACGAACTCACTTGCTGCCAACATCAATCACTTCACCATCTGATGATAGTTGAGTTAGGTTTCTATCAGACATGTCTACCTGTGTAGCAACGCACCACCCGTGATAATGCCAGATATTTTGACAATTTTGGGCGAAGTTCCCGCTACGGCAGAGCGCAGGGCAGCAAGATTGGTAACGCTGTGAAAGCAATAATCGATCAATGGAACGTGTCGGCTTTATTGAGCGGTGCGACTAACGTTGTCGTTGCACCACCTGTTCCACCAGTCGTTCCGCCGTTCAAGGTTGCGTACCCTGCCATCCCATCGACTATAGACAAAACGCCCTTTCAAGCAAAAGTTGAATTAACAAGATAACAGAGACATACCTGGGGCGGCACGCTTGACAACCGATCCCGAGGCCAATCCAGCGAGGAACGCGACGGTCAGCTGAAGAGTCAACATCCTGTTTGATTTCGAGTTGAAAAGTAAGAGTGAGAGATATGCAGAAAACGATGGTCAGAATATGTTGCTCGCCCTCGTTTATATACCACCAACACGATACCCTTGGTTACAAGTCAGACGACGTTGCCAGCGAGTTACCGTTGCGGGCCGCTAGTCGACACGACTCGTGAGCGCGACAAGCTTCGAGGCACTAAAAATAAACATGCCGGGCCGCTGAGCATCATAGTTCCGACCGCAACGGGAGCATGTCGAGGACTCGATACTGTAGGAAGGTTGCTCACGAGACGGTCAAGAGACGATCACTATTCCCCGAGGAAACGTCGTGAGGGGACAGGGCGTCGGGCGAGACAATGTAGGCAAGGGGCCTTAATGAAAATGAGCATAGAAGCCGGAATCACGACACGTAATCGCTACTCGGTCAGCCTTTACGGCAGTCATTTGAGGCGAGGATCCATGGAAGGAGGACTCGGGTAATATAAAGAAAATATAGAAAAACTATGAATTAAGTCGTGGAAGATCAGAACAGATGAACTCTCCCAATTCGGGAGCTGCGACCTTGAAATATGTAAGCGCTGGGCTGTAAAGCCAACAACGCCGCTCACTGTTCCACGACACGACGCGTATATAACACTATCCTTATGGCACAACCTAAAGACAGAAGAAAGAGATACCCTCCTACCCCACGAAGTAGCACTCAACCATGTTTTTTATCAGCTTGAAACTAACTCTAGCCACCTCACCAGGACCTAGCCCCGTGGTAAAATACTACCTCGTCGCCTACAACATCATCTCCACTCTTGGCTGGTCCCTTGTCCTCCTCGCGACCATTGCACACCTTGCCTCCCTTACCTCCCAGCCGCTCCTCTACAAACTTGCGCGCCTCTTCAGCGTCTCACGAACGCCCAAGCCGCCAGGTTGGCTCCCAGCGTCTATCCACCCGCTCTTCCAACGCGCGTGCACAGCGCATGGAATCGGACGCGTCGGGCCGATTGTGAGGGTCGTACAGACGGGTGCATTGTTGGAGGTTGCACATGTGTTGATGGGGCTTGTGAGGAGTCCGTTGGTGACCACCGCAATGCAGGTTGCGAGTCGGATATATTTGGTGTGGGGCGTGACTGAATGGTTTTCTGCGGTGAGTTTTTCCGGTGTAGCTGCACGGGTTCGGTTGGCGGGAGGAACTAATATTTAGGAGAGATAGGCGCGTTCGAATCCGTTTTACGCCAGTATGGTCCTCGCGTGGTCTATCACCGAAGTCATTAGGTACAGTTTCTATGCGTGCAACCTCGCTGGGAAAGAGCCTAGCATCCTTCTATACCTCCGGTAAGACAAATTGTCAACCCGATATTCCACATGTCTAATCTTCGAGTATAGTTACACGACCTTCTACACCCTCTATCCCCTTGGCGCGTCCTCCGAAGCTGCCCTCATCTTCTCCACGTTGCCGAACTCTTCCCCATTCAGCGGCAAATGGACGACGTATGATCTCCTTCGTGGAGTATTCTTTATTATTTGGTGGCCTGGTGTGTCGCTTCTTCTGAACGTGTCGATTTGAGTCTGAACCTCATTCATGAAAGGGCTATACGTGATGTATACCTACATGGTCAAGCAACGGCGCAAGGTTCTCGGTGGTGGAAAGGTCCGTCCTGATTCCAGGAGTCGGCCGGAGATCATGCCCACCCCACATTTTTTTGCTCAGTAGACCTGGTATTAGGTCAAATTTCAGGCTTTTTGCGGCATCGTGACAACATCCGTAACTCACGGCGGCCCGTAATCGCCCGCCGTAAAGCCCAAATCCGGAGCAGGTTCAGCCGAGCCAAACAGGCAGTGTGCCCTGTGTGTCACATGGGCCATTGATAGACCTTTGTACACTGCGTTTCTGAACGGGATGACTGAACACTTAGGTGGTTGATCTAAAAGACCTCACATCTGGAATCTACCTCGTAAACCAAATTATCCCATAAAAAAAGTCAATATACAGCTTCACAATTCCTTGTGATCTCCCAAGAAGAACGAAAACAGAACTGGCGAGCCAGGGCAGAGGACCGGGTTCTAGAACCAATCACTTGTAGAACCCTGAAAATGAAAAAGTCGCGGCGATCAGCGAAGATGCCGGAGGGCTGGTAAGAACAATCGGACATACAGTACTTTGCCGCATATGGGACTGCAATCGTAGAGTTCGGCGTGCACTGTCAGAGTATGTTCGTCAGCATGCAAGCTCGTATCTGAAAACCGGGAGTTCGTACCGAGGCAGGAGGTTGCCCGCTCTTTGTATCCAGCCGCATCACGTTGTTGGCGAGGGATCCACCAATCGTGCCTCCAATGTTCTGAAGTGCGAGCCAGTCGACGTTGGCAGTTCCGGCAGGAGAAGCCGAATTCTACAGGGTGGGAAGTTGTTAGATAACTGTGGTGGAAGTAGCTCGTGATACGTACGGCGATCTTCTTTACAACAGCAAAGCCGGTCGGGTCCCCCTTCTTCACACCAGCGCGGAAATCAAACTCCGGGGAGAGGCCAGTACCATTAACCGCAGGGTTCGGGATGAAGTAATGATCTCCGAGTGCAAGAGGGGTCGATTTGATCAAGGATTCTGTTTACAATATTTCAGTATGACTGAAATACGAATAGAATTCACCCAGGTTACTTACCGATCTTGCTCACCAGAGCAGCACCTTTGGCAGTCGAAGCCGCGTCAAACGCCATGTTCTGGATATTGGCGAATAGTGAGCCAGTGTTGGCCAAGCATGAGATGTCGAAAAGTTTCGCGACGGCTCCGGCTGATGTGAAAGTGCCGGTAGAGCCGCAAGTATAGTTCTGCGAGTAGGGAGGATGATTAACGCCGGAAAGCACCACGACTTTAATCGCAACATACCTGTGTGCCCATACCAAGAGCCACATACACGAGGGACCCGCTCGGAATGGACAACCCTGTTGTGCCGGTAAGATTTGGCTTGACACCCGAGAGCGGGCATCCACAGGTCTTTGGAGGATTGACAGACAGCGGCGTCGCCAGCACGAGACCTGTGAGGGAGAAAACACTTAGGAGAGTGGAAGCTGAGAAGAACATCATTGTAGATCGATAAAACAAGTGATGGTGTGTGTGTTTATAACTTTGCCGCTGCTCGCAGTGGTACTCGAAAAGAAGGTAAAGCGCAACGGAAAGACCGACGTCAACGACGGTGCCAGAGGAGAATAGGAATGCGAGAGAGTGAGAGAGGAGGCTGTTGGTGGTCTTATCGCTCGCCGAGGGTTGTTAAATATCTACGGCTCGGCCAGTCTCATCCTGATTGACGCGCATCCAGTCCTTGATGGCCCGAATTTTTATTTTAGGAACAGCGTTCCATGTGAGCGGTCATGTCGAGTTTGGGCTCGCCCCTGTCGAAAATTTCCCAGGATCATCCATCCCCCACACGTCCCGCCGAACCTGGGACTGTTGAATGTTCTTCGGCGTCCCGACTTGCTTGCAGACTAACTGAATGCGCATTGATCTTTCGCTGTAGATCGTGTCAGCAGGACAGGCAAAGAATTATCAGCGCTTCCCAAGTGATCCGGGATGACCGACATTGCTGAAACGCATTCACCCAGGGGCTGAGCTGACCGAGAATGAACCTTGGTCCGATCGGCGTCAGCGGACACTTTCTCTACTGTGCAAGCACCACGCAACCTAGCAACCAAGTCCGGTTCAATCCCAAATCAATTATACAGGTCATAGATACGGTGATGTTCATGTCCCTAAAATAAAGCTAAGATCATCCTGTCATTGTCACGTGGTTTTAGCTACGGAGATCACCATGACAAATACGTTTTACGCACTGACGCCACCAAGCGCCACCCCGGGCTTATTCCGCCTTGTCCTTGTCCTCCTTGGCGCAGGTCAACAAGCAGTGCTGCCCGCCTGCAGCACACCCAATGACTTTCCACCCTTCCATCGCCTTGCTCCTCACTCGCTTCGGCACTTGCTGCCCTTCCACATCCGGACCCAACCCAAGTTGGCACTGGTTGCCGTACCCCCAGCTATACGCATGCCCCGCAACCGACACCGCCAGGTTGTGACGCGTTCCGACTGAAATGGACGCAATCTTGGTTGTAATATCGCCATGTATGAGCGCCGGGTCCGGGTCTGACGTGGTAGGTGAAGGGGGAAAGAATATCTGGACCGGCTCGGGGACATATTCGTCTGCGAAAAAGGGCGGTATCTCGGATAAATCTCCACCGTTCTTGACCCAGTCTTCCTCGGCCTCTTTTTTCAGCTCTTTGACGCGTGCCTTGAGCTCAACCATTGCCGGGTGTTCGTCTGCCAAGCCCAACTCGAACCCGTCGCACCGGCCACATCCGAATACGCTCCCGTCGTTGAGCAGGAAAATGCTGTGGTGCTCTCCACCGGCGACGGCGACGACCCGGCGACCTTTTCCAAGCTTGGACGGACTCAGGCGCGGGACAATAGTCGGCTGCGACACCACATCCTCGTTCACGCCAACACCACACTGCTTCATCGAGTTCAGTCCCCAGGCCCAAACCTCGCCCTTGTCGTCCACGGCGAACGAATGGTAGCTCCCCGAACCTACGACACGCACTCGGCGCAGAGCGAGTCGGTGGGGTACCAGTCCATTGATCTTGCGGCGCTCGATGATACGACGGCCGAGCTGAGCTTGTTGGCCGTTGCCCCAGGCGATAACGACACCCTTAGCGGTGAGCGCGAGGACGTGGTCCGTACCGCAAGTGATTTGGGTGAAGCGTTCACGGGCAAGTTTTTCGGGGACGGTGGGAAGAACTTGGGTTACGCGAGGAGCGGAAGGGTCGAAACCTAACAGTCCATCCGAGGACTGGGAGGATGTTAGATTCAGGTTATGGGAGGAAATATGAGAACCTACGCGGAAGCTTCCCCAAACACGAAGTGCGCCTCCTTCTCCAAGAGCAACGCTAATTGAATCGCCAGCGCAAATATTAATAGCGCGGAACCCTTCATCAAGTAGAGTCTAAAGTTGGATGAGTGCGCCGCTGTAGCGTAAATACCAAAATATTTACCTGGACGACCATGGGCTGGGTCTCCAAAACCTCTGCCTCGACGATCTCATTTGGCTTTTCTGGGTGCGCCACGTTGATAGTTGGCCGTCCAAGCGCTGCATTGTCGTTGATGCCCTACTAGTAGAATTGAGTTTCCGTAGATTATAGTCATATCAGGGATCCGTACCCATGTCCAGACCTTGGGATGCGGATCAGCCAAAGTACACGAGACGTGCGTCGCGAGCTTACCTTGCCCAACTCGTCCACAGCAAGCGTGTGCATTCCACCTGCACAGAGGTCGTCAATCCCTGCACCCTGCTCTCTCCCAAGAACTCCTGCTTCAACAGCATCCTTGAACCAGACATGTAATCTTGGGCGGGATATATCACCCAACGCGTCTAGACAACAAATATTAGCGCTTTCTCGGTATGTCCCGGATGAACACCCACCTGTGCCCAACCCAAACTGTCCCATATCGCCGTTTCCAAATATGAATACCTGTGCCGCGGGGCGCTTTGGCGCACGAACGGCCGGCAGCGAGTTGAACGGCGGTTGCTTGAGCGGGACGAGCGTAACAACGCGGCCTCGACCAGGTGTGCGCGGAATGGATCCGGCACGGGTAGAACGCGTAACCGAACCTGCACGAGATCCTGCGCGAGTCGACCGCGTCACAGATGGCGCACGAGTTGAGCGCGTGACGGAGGGTGCACGGGCCGAGCGTGTCACAGACGGTGCGCGTATGGACCTCGGGATTGAGGGTGCCCGAGCACTTTGGCCTTTCGATACCGGAGGTCGAGATGACTCGCGGTCGGGTGCGGCCGAGGTTTCGCGAGGTGACGCTCGAGTGCGGCGAGCAGGGGGCTGGAATAACAGTGCAGCGAATCAGCCCTCTGTTCCATTGTGCAAACTAGACGTTGTCCGGGCAGACTAACCTCTTCCACATCCGCTTTCGGGTTCCCCCTCTTTCGCTTCTTGGATGGGGGCGGTGGCATAGTAGGCTTGGTTGGTGAGGCTGGTGTGGTCTCCTTCTGTCGTTTCTTCGAAGCCGATGGGGACGGTATGGGTATTTCAACAGAAACAGTCATGCTCTGGCGGCGAGGTGGCATTGCAAGGGCTAAATGAGTGTAAGTCAAGATCTACAGGTCGCTTGTGGTGGCTGGTGGTGGGGACCGACACGAGGCAGAAATAACGCGAGGCGTGGTGAATCCTCACGTGAAGCAGCTAAGCGCCAGCCTCAACCTACGGCGCTTCCTCTGCGCCACCATGTCTGCAGCAGCTGATCCTACCACACTGTACTCTCAATGGTGCTCCACTCGGAAGGACCTCTCGCTCGCTATTTCTGCTTTCAAACGTGCCTCCGAGGCGCTGTCTTCACTAGATAGGCGACTTAGCGCGTTGCACGAGTTTATTCCACTCGGCGTTGAGGAGGAGCTGCCAAGACTCCACTCCGAAGGAGACCAGTTATACCTGGCAATAGCCGACTTGAAGAAGTTACGGAACAACTCTGTTACGCTAGCACCAATCAATCATCTTCCAGCCGAAATTTTGGCGTCCGTATTCACCTTCGCCGTTGACGATAGCGAAAGTCTATACCCGCGCCCAGAAAACGCACCTCAACGAGTCGACTTTACAACCGTGTTAGCCAGCGTTAGCTACTACTGGCGCCAAGTTGCACTATCTACCCCAGCGTTATGGTCGTACATCAACCTTGTTCTTGAAGGTCGGCTCCAGTATCACAGGCTTTGGCTAGAACGATCAAAGCATCACCCACTATATATTCAACATTGTGCGCCCGCCTCCGAGATTTATTTCAGCGGTAGAGACCAGATTCTTGATGTGATACAACCGCACCTTCATCGCTGCAGATCATTGTGTTTAGCTGTGGAAACCACCCTCGGACAAGAAATCCTTTGTAGAGCATGCATTGCACGCCATGCCTCAGCTCCCAATTCAACGTCCTTGATGCTGTATGCTCGCCGTTCCCCGCGCCGTTTCTCATTCACCGAAGCACTACCGCAGCATGCTTTAGAGAAATTTATCCAATCAGTCCACACGCTATACCTACATACTGTGACTCTTGGTACCTGGACTCCGACAGCGTTCCGAAATATTATTGAACTTACGCTTGACTCTATTCAACCTTCTGTACAACCCACTTCTCATGAGCTGGTTGAGATGTTGCGGGTTACCACAGATTTGCACACGCTCCGACTCTCATCGCTCGCCATGGCCCCGCCATTCAACCCTGATACGAACAAAGTGAACTTGGAAAGGCTTAGGATGTTGTCCTTACGAAAGCTTCCAAGGGGTTTCGTGCATTGGCTGTTGACTCTCTTGGTGCCTCGACCAGAAAGGCTAACGCTCCTGGTTGAGTGAGTATAGACGCCCTCAGCACTCCAACGGGGCCAGCATCGGACTGAACTTGCCTCTCCCGGCTCCAGACCGAATCAAGATCCTCTACATGTGCAACTCTTCCACGCGCGAATTAGATCTCCATAAACTGCTTTTATTTATGCCAAAACTCGAAACACTCGCTCTTCATAATTCTCCGCTTGATCGGGTCGAGGTCCCCATTTCTGATGCCAACATCCAATACCCGCAGCTACGCGTCCTTGATTTGGATAATTGCTCGACAGGGCACAAGCCTGATTTTGTAGCCGCTTTGCAGCGGCATTCGGTGGTCCGGCTTCGCACGTCTGGACATATGGCTGCGCCGAGCGCGGGAGAGCTGCGCAGACTGGTTCCTGGTCTAATAGTCAGCGAGGAACCAGGAGATTTCATGGCTGAGGTTTCATGGCCCGATTATTAGATACGTGTACCCAGTATGTAGCTAGGAGTATGTCCGTAAGAAATCCAATAACTTCGTGCTTAAGTTATCGGACGGGGTACACTACCTTGAGGTTGAAACGTGTGTCCTACGAAGGCTGCTAATGATGAAAATATTTATTCTATCGCTGGCCAATCATAACCATGTATATATACGCCTACTGCACCTCCCCCTGTTGGCTAAGATGCTTCGCGTATTATGAACCCCCCTGCACTCTGGCTAGGGTTAAACATTTATGCTCTCTGTTACTCGACCGCGTGACCCCAGGTCGACCACCTCGACCTTCGCAATATTTTCCGACCTGGCATAAACGCCTCCCGTGTGACGCGTTATTGTAAGTTACGATTAACTAGTCGGCCTAGTGGCATGTGGTTTCAGCAGCTTGGTCATCCGGATGGAATGGGTCGGCGGATGAAAATCCTCAGGCGTCTAAACCCCTAAGCCACCCCCCCCCCGTTTATCCACCTTGGTCCCGGCAGCAACAATCGTTGCAAAGTTAAGATCAAATGGTCAGGACCTTCCTGTGTACTACACGGAGGTGTGAACTGACCCGGGCTCCCTCGTTTGATACAGTCTGAATGGGTGTGGTTGAGCAACTTGAACTTTGTGGGGCTACGCCCAAATATCCCCGTACCCAACGCTGATGACAAGGTGAATTAATCCATCGCGTTACAGGGAGTCAATGCTAAATAAACACCACACTCATTCAGGGCCAGGGAAACTCCAAACTGACTGGAACGGAGGGAGGAGGATTAGCGCCCGGTTCGGGTCTCAATTATTCGAACTTGCACGATCGTCTCGCTGCAGACAAGCCGGGGGAAGAGCTTTCGCCAGACGCTACTATATGGAAATTATATGTAGAAGAGGCTAAAAATCAAGATAACGAGCTTGTGGAAGGCCGAAACAAAAATGTGGATACGATGTTACTTTTTGTGAGCACGTTAACATATATTAGATCAGTGAGCGCTACGGCTAAGCCTTATATCTTATACCAAAGGCAGGACTTTTCTCCGCTATCCTTACAGCCTTTTTGATCGAATCCAAAAACCTTCTTCAGCAAGAACCCGTGGATACCACTGCGACACTGTTGCTGCTGCTTGTCCAATCCCAGCAACGCATGGAACTTGGGCTACCTCCCACTATTCAATCACCCACAATATCGGTGCCGTATACACCATCAGCCGCTGCACGCTGTGTGAATGGGCTTTGGTTCGCTGCACTTGCACTCTCACTTGCCGCAGCAATGATAGCAATGCTCGCAAAAGAATGGTTGGCCGAGTTCACTTCTTCAAAACTGCGAACACCTCATGAATATGCACTCTTGCGACAAGCACGCTTCGAGAATTTTACACGATGGAAAGCTCTCCACATCATCGACCTCCTTCCAACGCTGCTTCACGCATCCCTGCTTCTGTTTTCAATTGGGGTAGTCGTCTATTTGTGGAGGCTCGACAAGGGGGTTGCGATGTTTATAGCTGCAGTCGCCAGCGTCACTACCTTATTTTACTCCTCAACCACCGTTCTGGGGGCGTTCAGTGAGTCGTGTCCGTTTGTGACCCAAGTGTCCAAATATTTGCGGAGCCTGTTGCGAACGCATTTCCAGTGGTTCGCTTCCCGGCTCCTCCGCCATGACTTGGCCCGAAATATTCATAATCCCGACTCTGAGACTACAACAATTAAGGAGCTTAGAGCCCTGTTGTGGCTTGCCGATTCTGCTCGAGATCCGGCCATCGGGGATTGCTCTTATCAAGCGCTGGCTGGGTTGAGAGAGAGTTTGAATGTGGATACGCCCGCTGTGGTTCAACCTACTGGATCAACGCAAGCAGTGCCCGAAGCCCCAACACCAACTACTCATCCGCATAACCCCAAGAACTCGGAGCCGCATATGCTGAATGAAACAGATCAGCAAACTGAGCTTGCCTCTATATTTGCAACTCTTTGCGAGAGGCTCTCGGGAGCCCCAACCCAAAACGCTAAGGAACTGGCAATCTGTCAAGGGACGAACGTCGCGAGATACGCTGCGGCTCTAGCAAAGATTGTTTGTCGTGTAGACTCTGCATTCCGTCGTGCTCAATCAAATAAGGCCATCACAGCGGGCGGAAAGGATTCTCATGCGTCTAATGAGCCGCCGCAGGTGCGCATCTTGCACAGGCGCCGAGCGAGCTGTTGCATTTTACTGATTTGCTTGCCGTGTGACTTAGGCTCGGCCAATAACAGTTGCTTTCGAAGCGCTTGCACGGATTTGGGATAACGATTGTCCGGCGTTTAGTCCAGACTCATACGCCAATCTCACTTCTGCCGAATTAAACCTCACACAAGCCGCGGTCTCTTTAGATCACGGCCAGCACCCTATTTCCAGGCCTCCTGGAGCAACGAAGAAGGTAGAGGAGAGCCCGGACGATCACCATGTCATCGAAACATCCATACGCTCGGCGGGCAAGCCGGATATCCCTGGCATCCCACTTGCTAGCCTCCGTGCGCGTTATAGCCGCGCATTAGCTCGGGCCTCCTTCCTACTGCTCTATCATAATAACGGCCGAGCTCCCATTTCATTCCACCCGCTCACAAACCTCCTGCAGTCGATTTCTAGTACTGCGCGTATCAAGGTGTTGAATCCGGCCTCTTGTCTGAGTACACACCAGGGCGAGACAAAAGATGTCACAGCATTCTTCGTTAACGTTATTGGGGTCAAGTCAGGTCATTATCTACCTAACTACATGTTTGGTGACTGGGAGGGCATACTTGGACAGCTTTTGGAGCTGGTATCTTCTGCGGTCCCAGGGAATGCCGGAAGTTGAACTCGCCGCCGCTCGGGCTTTGTCTGCCATCGCACCCATCTTATTGAAGCAGTGGGTGAAATTCAAGGATCCTGTGCCGAGCAACGAGCTTAGGAGCCATGATCAACCACAACACACTGATCTAGAACTGCCGTTAGGGATAGGGAGCGGCGTGAAACTGATCAAGAGTTTCTACCATGTTTTTAACATTTCTCTTGAGTAAACGGGTGTTAAAAACATGTGTTAATAACATCTTAGTTGACATTTGTCTAATGTATTTTATAAGCATACAAGATATCTAGAACGAGCTCTTGTCCACCCCGGTTGTATCCTTCTTAGCTGAAAGCATTCCCTTTGCTGGCGGGCTTCGCCGTATTACCTTTGCCGTGGTGCCAAGCACTTGGGCACCCTCAATAGGCTGAACTGCGAGTAAGTCCAACAAAGTTGGTCTGCATAGATCGACACCATATTCCGCGCCAACATCTAAGCCTATGGCCTCGGGAGAGACATCTTCTGACGGCCCACCCTCACTGTCCTTCTCCCAATTGTCAACTTCATCCTCGTCTCCCCCATTTTCGTGGGGCTTGTCGACATTAATGGAAGTATCAGAGTCATCCTGTGAGTTCTCTGGTCCTTTGAACGACTGGCTACCTGGGCCTCCCGATGTAGACTGAATGCGCTCTCGTTTTCGAAGCAAGGTCGAAGATAAGTCCCGTTTCAGACATCTCACACATTACTCGCACCAATTAGTAAATGACTGACTCGAGATGTCATTTCTCAGCGCACAGAATTCCGCTTTCAGTACACCCGAGGTTCTATTCGCCTTGCCGAAGTGACGTATTGGAAAAATGTTTTTAACAAGCCGATTTTCGGTCTTTCGGAACCGAGATGTTATCAACATGTTATTAACATTATGTTATAAACACGTGTTACTAACAAGGTAGTTTCACGCCGCACCCTAGTTAGGGAGTCAAAACATGCCTGACGATCCTGCTAGTTCCCCCCCCGAAGCCAGAAGACGAAAAACACGATATATTGGCCAAGATCGTCACGGAGTGGCCTATGGAACCTACGGTTGACGAGTCTCAATTAGTCAAGTGGGTCCTGGACCAACTTCTAGTCATGTCTGTCATCACTGTATCGGAGGAACGCCGTGAGGGCGCTTGCTATCTCCCTGAAATGGCCCTCAAAGCACTGTGTCAACGAGCAGAAACCTACTCGAAATCTCGGTCAACAGATACCGACAAGGTTTTCCTTGAAAACTCGCATTTAATACACAAGCTAATTTTGCTAGCTGGTAACTGTCAACGATTGTCGGAGGCTTCCCAAACCTATCTGGTTCGATTTCTAGCAGTGCAAGATAGGAACCAAAACTCTTCCATGTTCTATCAGGCTATCTCTTCAGCACAGGAACTACAGGCACTGCTCAATATATTAGGGGCAAGTCCAGGGCGGGCGGGGGAAGTAAAACTACTGCTTTCTAAAGCCTCTCAGTGCCCACGGTCATATTTCTCGGAGAATATTCGCACCTTTTCACTTTTGGCTAAAATCGGGAGACATCAGGAGTATATTGCACTAGTATCGGAGGTTATACGCGACATAGCATGTGACCTGAAGCACGAACTTTTACTCGACCACGAAAATGCCTCTGATTTTCTCAATGCCGTAGCATTTGTCTTACAACCGCTCCCTACACCTGGGGGGCACACAACCCAAGCGCGTGCTTTTGTGTTGGACGTGTTCGATGTACTTCGGAGGGGGCGCGAGGCGAACCCGGACATGTTGTACCAAGAGCATGTAGCTTTGGATTGGGTCGAAAAGGCACTTGAAGCCGCCATGAATGAAGGAGCAACGGCCATCATGCTCTCCGAGCTGCGCGAAATGCGGTCTCGACATTTCACCGATTTACTAGGGTTGCGGGAAGGCTTGACAATGCTCTTTGGGACGGAAGAAACTGGTTGAATGGTATTTATTGCAACATCCTGCTTCGACGGACTGATGAGTTTATGCTGGTAGAAACGATAAGGCCGTGAAAGATGATGGCCTGCTTTGCATATATTCATGAGAATTACAAGGAAATCTCTCCTCGGTCGACGGGGTTGATGAATGGGGGGGGGGGGGTCGCAGTCCAATGACTATAAGGTGTTAGTAAGGGTTGTGATTAGTCGTATCTCGATGGGAAAACTCTTTGTTCAAACCATCCAATAAGCACTATATGCGTGTTTCCAACAAGCTCTCCAGTTTGTAAGTTACATTCGGCGGGGGGCTGGCTAATTCCACACTCACCAAATCGGTGTCCGTAGTGATAGGGCTATAAAGTCGCTGCGTAAAAGCGCTCAGCGCTCCCCCTTGCTCTCGCCCCTACCGATCGCGAAAGTTGAGGGATAGGGGTCAGAAGTTGCCCAAATGTCGACCGGAGTAACCAAATAGTCAGTCACGAAGCGAATGTACAAGATGGAATGAATTTAAAATAGTAGCCATATCGTCTTCGGGGAGATTTTGCAGCGAACGTCGCGTCGGTCTGCTCAGGAACAGAGGGCCGATGGTTGTAGTCGTAACTGCATGGTATCACGCGGGTAAATCCGCTAGCAAGGGTTGAAATAGTTTGTCTGTGCAACAAGATCTCTATTCGCTGTGTGATACAGGAGCTCTAGTATGGAAACTTAAATACCGAAAACTAAGTACTTTTATGTGCCACCACGGGTAACAACTTCAGCCTACTGCGCCTTGCGCGCCTGCAGGATCTCCAGTCGACTCTTGGAATCAGGGTGAGCCTTTCCTCCGCCGAGAACCTTACGCCTTTGCTTGATCATGTAGGTATACATCACATACAACCCTATTCATGAACGAGGTTCGGATCAAATTAACACGTGTCAGAAGACGCGACATACCGGGCCACCAAATGGTAAAGAACACTCCGCGAAGGAGATCATATGTTGTCCATTTGCCGTTGAGTGGGGAAGAATTCGGCAACGTGGAGAAAATGAGTGCAGCCTCGGAAGACGCGCCGAGGGGGTAGAGGATGTAGAAGGTCGTGTAACTACACTTGAAGATTAGACATGTGGAATATCAGGTTGATAATTTTCCTTACCGGAGGTATAGAAGGATGCTAGACTCCTTCCCAGCGAGGTTGCACGCGTAGAAACTGTACCTGATGACCTCGGTGATAGACCACGCGAGGACCATGCTGGCGTAAAACGGATTCGAGCGCGTCTATCTCTCCTCAAAATCAGTTCCTCCAGTCCACCGAGGCAGTTACAGCGGAAAACTCACCGCAGAAAACGACTCAGTTACACCCCACACCAAATATATCCGGCTTGCAACTTGCATTGCGGTCGTCGCCAACGGACTCCTCACAAGCCCCGTCAACACATGTACGACCTCCAACAACGCCCCCGTCTGCACGACCCTCACAATCGGCCCGACGCGTCCGACTCCATACGCTGTGCACGCGCGTTGGAAGAGCGGGTGGATAGACGCTGGGAGCCAACCTGGCGGCTTGGGGGTGCGCGGGGCGCTGAAGAAGCGTACAAGTTTGTAGAGGAGCGGTTGAGAGGTAAGGGAGGCAAGGTGTGTAATGGTCGCGAGGAGGACGAGGGACCAGCCAAGAGCAGAGATGATGTTGTAGGCGACGAGATAGTATTTTACTGCGGGGCTGGGTCCTGGAGAGGTTGGAGTTAATTTCGGGCTGAGAAAAAGCATTGCTGAGTGCTTACCTCGCGGAGTAAGGGGGTATGCTTTTTCCTTATCTTTCGGTTCGCGTGCCATAAGGATAGTGTTGTGTATATACGCGTTGTGTCGTGGAACAGAGTGAGCGAGGCAACGTGGATGTTGTTGACTTTACAGCCTGGCGCTTACACATTTCAAAGCAACAGCTCCGGGATCGGGAGGGTTCACCTACGCTGATTTCCCACGACCCTCACCTCCTAGACCAGGATACCTACATTTTGATCTTCAGAATATTAGACAAACTGCTTTCATATTACCTCCGAAACTATTCTACCAACGGAGTTATGGGTGTCCTCAAACACTCGGAGATTATCTCGGTCATCCCTGCCCAGTTTGAGAAAGCCAAGGCTTCCGGCGCCCTGATGTTCTTCCCTTCCACCATACACCGAACTCCTGAACAAGGTCTCAGCGTAAGTATATATATATATATATATATATTGCAAAATTTCCAGCAGACTTGCCGACAATTCTGTTTTGAAAACAGTTCGAGATCAGTACATGCCCCGCCCTCCAGAATAAACCAACCCTCCCTGCACCCGATTTCGTTAAGCACGACAAGCCGGACCCGTTTGCACCTCCCTATGTGACAGATTTATATGTGGGCGAGCTGAAGGACGAGCTGGATGGAGACGAGTACGTGATTCTTGTGCGTGTGTATCGATGTGTTGTCCACGGCTATGCTGATTTACTGACTGTGATATCACCAGCTCAATAAATTTAGTGTCATATCTGGGCACTTCTTGCTGGTTACTAAAGGTATGTGAGTCTCGATGTATATTCTATTCCTGATGACTCACGCGACTACAGACTTTGAACCGCAAGACTCTCCTCTCACCCCGCCCGACTTGACTCAAGCCTACCTACTGATTCGCGCAGCTCGAAAATCCTCTAGACCGGTCTTTGCATTTTACAACTGTGGGAAAGATTCGGGCGCCAGTCAACCGCACAAGCATATCCAGTTGATTCCGACCAAGGAAGATGGAGAGAGCGACGATAATGAAGAGGGAGATGAGGACGAGGATAGAAGGCCGCCTGCAGAAGGGCTTATTGCACGCCTAAAGATCGAGGATGAAAGTGAGCCCCACGTTAATAAAAGTTATATGGTGAACTAACGGATCGACCATAGCCAAGACATTCACCCTGCCCCTTCCCTACGTTCACCTCGTCCAAAAACTCGACCTCCCCAAGGCAACAGTCTCCGGCGGAAAACCTCTCTCCGAGAAAGCCCTGGAAGAACTTAGCCAGCGCCTCACCGACACATTCCTCAAACTCCTCGACGAAGCGCTCCAGGCGATCCGTCTCCACGCATCCACCGAATCCTCTGAAGCGGCGGCACGCACGGGGAAAGCCGTGGCCCCAAGCTACAACGTCCTCCTCACATCCGAGCACATGCACCTCATTCCTCGACGGAGGGAGCAAACGGTCGACGAACTACACCCCATCCATTTGGAGACGACTACCACCGAGGCGGACACGGCGTATACACCCCAGCGGCTTAGCGTCAATGCGCTCGGGTTTGCAGGGATGTTGTTGGCGAAGAGTGACGCTGAGATGAGAGCGATCAAGGCGAGGGGTGTAATAGACCTTTTGACGCAGGTTGGGGTGCCGAGGGTGGAACAGAAGGACGAAATGGAAGGAACATTGGCATGAGTGGCGCGTGAGGCGTTAGATATCTACGGCTACAAATAAATGCAATGAAATTAAGTGCACGAACTTTAGATGGTTTTCAGTTTTAATTGAATTCCCTGGCGCCAAGGAACCTGCCGACAGTGTCGCTCCTCATGCGCACGTGACCCCAACCCACGCTCTTCCAGACCATCATGGACCCGACTTCACCCAAGCCACTAGCAGCTTTCGACGAAGCATCTCAAGCACTACATACTAGGGGACCACAGCTTACCGGGATATACGGGCCCATGCTACAAGCGGTCGAGGCAAAACTACCCATTCTACAACAGGGCTTCGAATTACTAAATCTACACAATGCGCGTAATAACTCGATCAGACTCGCCCCTAGCAATCCCCTTCCGTCTGAGATTCTCACCGTGATATTTATCCTGGTCATCGACGATGCTCAAGCCGACTATGCACGGAACCCATGCCGGGCCAAAGGCCGAAACACGACCGCGAGCTTTATATCCAGCGTGAGCCTGCGCTGGCGAGAAGTTGCCCTGTCTATCCCCGCGCTGTGGTCACAACCCGTAGTTTACCTTACACGCCAGCCGGACATTTTGGCACCCTGGCTTTCGCGATCGGCTGGGCTTCCACTGGACGTTTGCCTCCGAAACCGCTATGGACATGATGGCCTTGTGGTGGACCGTGTTTTCGATCAGCTTGCTCCTCATATCCACCGTCTCACCTCGCTGCGCATGGAACAAGATAACAATCTCTGCATACGAGCACTTGAATCTTGCGCTAAATTTCGCGTTCCACACGGGGGATTAACGTCGTTAACGATGTGTAACCCTTATTCTGGTTTTGAAGGCGCCATGCTCCGTTTGGATTCAAGCATAAAGCAATATATCACCAACTTACTAGAGCCGCTGAAAGTGCTTCACTTGCAGGGCATAGATATAAGGGGCTGGCCCTTGAGCTCCTTTCACGACCTTGTCGACCTTGCGCTGGACCTACACCAAGACGATGACTACCCCATCTATAAAAAGCTGGCAGAAATGTTACGTGCCAACCTCGGCCTGCGCTCGCTCAAGCTGTCGGGAATTGATACACGCTATACCGCTCCACATGGGATAGCTAAAATTGCGCTCGACCACCTGGAAATATTGTCACTAAGGTGCCTTCCACAGCATGTTATCTCTTGGCTCCTGACCACGATCGTACCTCGAGCCGAAGGAATGTCCTTGGGTGTACTCGGTATGTGGGAGCAAGGGGGAGATGTTGGACTGGACCTCCCGTTTGATTCGCCAGAAAGGATCAAAGCTTTGTATATCTCAACAACCATTCGGCAGCAGATGAACCTGAACCTCACGGCACTCCTCACAAATCTACTTTGCCTTGAAACCCTCGGCCTCAAAAACCTTGAGCTAAACGTGCCCGATTCCATCGTCGCTCATCAACCATCCCTACATACTCTCGATATGATGAACTGTTCAGTACCTTCGGAATCCCATCTCGTAGATACGCTAGTTCGACACTCCGTGTCGCGCTTCCGGATGCTTAAAATAACAAATGGGCCGAGCGCGGCTGAGCTGCGTGAGCGGATCCATGGGTTGGAAATCAGCGAGGGGGACGCAGGCTTCTTGGATGATATGATCTCATTTCCCTTCTGATACGGCTCGTGTAAGTCCCTACCCCCCGATTTTCGCTCATATATATGTCCTGCCTATACTAAGCCGCTTCTCTTCCAGTATTCAATGCCCCAGGTGTTCCCCGGGGCGGGTGGCCATAGGATGTATCGGGAGGAACATGGGGGTCATTGGGAGGTCTAAGACGAAAAGAATACGGCAGGCGTTGCCTCGGTAGTATAGTCGCTTCGCGCAGGCCATGTACGCGCTTTTGTGGTTAGGAAATAATTGTTATTTGATGCTTCCTGGGACAATATACACGGAATCCTAAGCAAGGCCGAGGGGAAGTGAGGGGCGGGGTCACGCTCTGCATGTCGGAGGCATCGGTCCGTACATTTAGACCTGGATCGCGCATATAATCGAATTGTGTCTCATTGTCAGAGTAGTTGAACAAGAAAATAACACCATTTCTAGCTTGTACTCGATTCTGGTACAGATCGCCCGCGGACCGAGCGAGCGCCGGCACGTGGGTTGCACAGGACAAGCACGATTAGAGCTTGTCCACAACCACCGCATAGCTTATCGTCCAAGGTTCATACGAACCATGGATCCAGATAGACCATCGAAGCGAGCACGATTTGGACATCTCCTTAACCCACTCGGTCACGCTCCTGGAGAAAACTTGCAGTCCCTCCTGTCCCCTTCACCCTCAACCACAAGCGCTAATCCCACCCTTACACCTACGAATTCTACGCCGTCTTCTTCCTCAAGCCAGAACATTGGACTACTTAGACTTAAAAATTCGTTTAGGGGGTTGGCAAAAGTAGCAACGATAATCCCGCCGCTGCAGCCAGTGGTGGACCTCCTTGCTGATAGCATGGATGGCTTGTCGGTAAATAACACTATTCGAATACGACCCTTGACAATCACTGACCCCCGAGCAGATTTCCGCCGAAAATAGCCAAGACTATGAAGCGCTATCGACTAATATCACAATCACAGTCGAGACTCTCAAACGGCACCTGAACCACCCGAATCCCGTCGTTTTGACAGAGTCTGTATCAAATACAGTCGAGTATGTGCTTGATTTGTCGGAAGAAAGAGATGACTAATAGATTGGGAAGGGAGCTAAGAAAACAAGCCGAGTATATCAGCAAGAAACAAGCATGCTCAGGAGGAAAGAGGTACATGGATGCAGAGCGAGACGAAGCAGATCTTATGAGGTGTTACCGCCACGTCGACGCACTCTTGCAGCAGCTGAATGTGAGTGCAAATGGTTGTGGCAGAACTACATAAATGATGACGCTGGGACAGATCAATATCAGCCTTACCGTCTCGAGGATTAGCCACGAGACTCTCGGGGTCGCAAAGAGAGGTTTGGATGTGGCGAGCGCAGGGCTGGATGTAACGAACGAAACATTCAGGTTGATTAGTGAACACCTACCTGTGAGCTTGCCCTTTTCGAAGTGACGGTTGTTGCTGAATGATTCCTAACCAGAATGCTCAACTGGCGGAGATGTCCCCGGTCAAAGAGGCTCGTTACGACTCTGGCGCAACCGAAGTCCGTCGCGGTGGATGTACACCTAACACTCGAACGGCGGTCTTGAAGGATCTTGTTGACTGGGCGAACGACGTCAACGGACCCAAGGTCTACTGGATGAACGGCATGGCTGGTACTGGAAAGACCACCATCGCATACAGCTTCTGCGAGAGGCTCGACGACACAAAACAGCTCGCCGCCAGCTTCTTTTGCTCCCGCCATCTGCCCGGATGCCGAGACCCCACTCGGATTGTTCCCACCATTGCTTATCAACTAGCGCGACTTTTCCGCCCCTACCACGACACATTATGTCCAGCGATAATTAACAACCCGGATATTGGCACTGCTCATGTTAAGAAACAGTTTAAGAAGCTCATCTGGGAGCCTCTTCGCACCATGGACAAAGCTGTGCCACCTGGTTGCCTCGTGTTCGTGGTCGATGCCCTGGATGAATGCTCCGACCCCACTCGCGCCCGTTATTTTGCCGATGAGCTCTTACAATGCCCACCGGACTCGCCCATCAAGTTTTTCATCACCTGTCGCCCAGATCCTATTCTAAACGATAGACTCTCGACCATGAGACAAGCTTCCAGATCGATCTTCCACCTGCACAACATCGAAGAGTCTCTAGTACGAACCGACATTGAGACGTATCTTAATGGCGAGTTGCAGCCCATCGGCGCAACAGAAGGACAGGTTAAGCTGCTCGCCAAGCGTTCGGGGAGGCTATTCATCTATGCTGCCACGGTTGTGCGATACATCCGACCGAAAGCCACCCGAGTCAGCTCTCTGGATCGCTTGGAATTTGTGCTCAGTACTACGCCAGTCTCGAGTAGCAAGATCCACGAGTCCCTCGATGATCTATATGGGAATATTGTGTCTACCGCGTTGGGAAACGAAGAGCTGGAGTCGTGGGAGGTCGAGAACATCAAGCTTATACTTTATACGGTCCTGTGCGCACGAGAGCTTTTGTCGATTGAAACATTAGCCGGTTTACTGGGACTAAAGGGTACGAAGGAGGCAGAGTTTGCGATCGAACCGTTGCAGTCTGTGCTACATGTGTCAGACAGTCATAAACTGGTGACAACACTCCATGCCTCGTTCCCGGACTATATGCACGATCAGGAGCGTTCTGGAAGGTTCTGGTGCGATGCAGGGACATATCACGGGATCCTCGCCCAGCGATGCTTCGAGACAACGAAGAAACTGTTGCGATTCAACATTTGTGGCCTGGAGTCGTCGTTCGTCTGCGACAGTGACGTGCCTAGCCTCGCGCGTCGGATCAAGGAAGCGATACCTTCTCATCTGGTCTACGCCTGCAAGCATTGGGGCGAGCACACTCTCTGAGCACACAACGTAGCCGCCCTTGTGCACATGGTAGAGGGGCACTTAGAAAATCGTGTATTGCCCTGGATGGAGGTCATGAACCTAACAGGGTGTATTGAACTGGGAGCGTCGATTCTCTCGGAGATGTACGGCTGGATGAAGGTAAGAATAGGATAGAATAGTAGTGTTGCATTCGCTTGCTTACTCTGCTTCAGAGGGCTGGCGTATCAGATGACGCGTGCGCGCTCTGCCATGATGCGCAGCGATTTGTAGCTGCATTTGGCGCCAGCCCCGCACACGCCAGCACACCTCACATATACGTCTCGATTCTCGCACTGTGGAACAGAGATAGCGCTATGTGGGCACACTACGGGATGCAGGCGAATGGACTAGTAGGGGTAGCGGGATCGGCGCTCGACAGCAGGCGATCTGGGCCACTGGTTATATCATGGAGAACCGAGGGTGACATCACATCTGCTGCAGTGTCGCATGATGGGAGGCGCGTTGTCACCTGTTCCAACTATCACGAGCTACGTGTGTGGGGCACATATACCGGAACTCTGCTTGCGGGTCCTTTTGTAGGGCATACTGGCATCGTCAGGTCGGTTGCGTTTTCGCCTGACGATAGTCGAATTGCCTCTGCCTCAGATGATCACACGCTCCGTGTCTGGGACTCTTACACAGGTCGTGCGGTAGGCGCTCCGTTTGGGGGGCACAAATCACTGGTCTGGTGTATGGCGTTCTCGCCAGACGGTAGCCGTCTTGCTTCTGGCTCTCGAGACTGCACCATCCGTATCTGGGACACACAAACTGGGCAGACGGTCGTTGGCCCGTTCAAGGGGCATTCCGCGTCTGTGTGGTCAATCGCCTATTCACCTGATGGCGGCCGTATCGTCTCCGGTTCCAACGACTGCACCATCTGCATTTGGGACACAGAGACAGGCCATATAGTGGCTGGCCCATTGGAAGGACACGGTTCCTGGGTGCTTACAATCGCGTTTTCACTAGATGGCAGCCACTTTGCCTCTGGCTCTTCCAACGGTGCTATCCACGTATGGGACGCACAAACTGGGCAAAGAGTTGGCGATCCTTTCGATGGGGACCTCGGTCCTGTCCTATCTGTTGTGTTCGATTCTGATGGCAGTCACATCGTCTCTGGCCACCCACATGGGGTTATCTGTGTCTGGGACGTGGCGACTAGACATCGGGTTAACAAGTATAACACTGGGTCTAAGTTGATAGGGGCCTTAGTAGTGGCCTATCTTCCGAATGGCTATCACATTTTTTCTGCCTTTCGTGGTGGGACCATCTGCATCTTGAATTCACAGGCTGGGCAAGCACTCTCAAATGTGGCAGGGGAACAGTTTGGCTCGTCTGTATCCTCGGTGCAATTCTCGCCTGACGGTCACTGGATCGCTAGCGGTTGCAACAACGGCACAATCTGCATTCGAGATGCAAATACAGGGGGCATGCTCGTGGCTCCATTCCAAGTCCACACCGTTGCTGTTGCCTCTGTTGCCTTCTCACCTGATGGCAGCCATCTCGCCTGTGGATCTTATCGCAACACTGTCTGCATCTGCAAGACACAGGCTGGTGACGTGATGGATGAACCATTGGTGGGACATACCGAACCGGTGACCTCCGTTGCATACTCACCTGATGGCAACCGCCTCGTCTCTGGCTCTCGTGATAACACTATTCGTGTCTGGGACTTACAGACTGGGCATGTACGGGTTGGCCTATTCGAGGGTCATAACGATTGGGTCCTCTCGGTAGCGTATTCGCCCGACGGCAAACTTATTGTTTCTGGGTCTGAAGACGAGACAGTCCGTGTGTGGGACGCCTACGTTGGACGGACTATAGTTGGCCCTCTCAAGGGGCATACTGGTCGTGTCGGCTCAGTTGCATTCTCACCCAACAACAGTCGCGTCGTGTCCGGCTCTGATGATTGCACTATCCGAGTTTGGGATGTGCAGACCGGACGCGCAGTTGGCGAACCATTCAAGGGGCACACCGGCGCAGTTACCTCGGTTGCGTACTCGCCTAATGATAGCCGGATTGTGTCCGGCTCTTTGGACGCCACAGTTCGCGTTTGGGGTGCAGAGAGTGGGCACATCGTGGCCGGCCCATTCAATGCACACACTAGTTCGGTTAGCTCGATAGCCTACTCCCCTGACGGAAGTTGTTTCGCCTCAGGCTCGGATGATGGTACCATTCGCATCTGGCGCTCTCAGAGTGACTCCGAAGACGTTGGAACGTCGGACAGCTGGGAAATGAACGGGGATGGCTGGATAGTCAGCAACGACTCGTCCATGCTCTTCTGGGTTCCAGAGGATCTGCGAGAGGCTCTTGTGTTGCCACAAAATATCGCTTTCATTCGCGCCCAAGGGGTTCTTCGTCTCAAGTTCGAGGATGCCTGCATTGGTCCACGGTGGACAGAGTGTTCTACTCATTGAGCAACGATAGGCGGTAAGTCGCTCAACCGGATTTCCTATGAATTTATACACCAGATTCTAACTAGATGCGCAGATCTCACATCAGAACTGCGGGGTGTGTGGAAATAGGATGTATGTTGGGTGTATATACCGAGGGATCTTCGCAGTACTCGGACTAATCTGCAGTTGAACGAATTTGTGGGTCAGATTCGGAATGTATGTTTTCGCTTTTCGAACTTATCCATACTCGCCGTACCTTTCGTGCCTCGCGAATATTTTGTGCCGGAGGAGGGGGAGGTCGGGAGAGGAGGCGTGAATGATCCAGGGTACCCCCTAGCATCCTTGGTACAAAGACAGATGGGGGCACCAAGTTGAAGGCTTGCTGTCGTGAATGGCGCGCGGGGTGGTAACACTGCAAAGTGGGGGGTCGCAGACGAGACCCGCAAACGGGCGCAGACCCTGGTCGTAAGCGCCTGGCGGGCAGGA
>WSTK01000118.1:0-69376 GCA_019616945.1 Ceratobasidium sp. 414 | reverse complement strand
ACCAGACAAGGCCACATATGCATTGAGCGGTGTAAGCCCCCCAGTTGGTTGGCGGTCTACAGATGTCAATGACAATGTACGGTGTGTTTGGCCTTGCGCATGGTAGTCCGTGAAGGTGTAAGCAGGTATGAGCTGGATTTGTTCTCAGCAGATTGTGACCGTCACTTTGCACGCACTCTCACCTTGAAACGGCTCTGGACTGGAATGATCGGAAGTTGCTGTCGAGTCCCGGAATTGGAGCTGCATGGATCTGGCACAAACGAACTAACACGCACGCTGGCGACCGCTTGAGGATCAGCTCAAGAGAATCTCCTTCCCTTTCTTCTCTTTCAAACCAACTAACCAGTCTCGCTTGTCACAACGGTTACCTGATAAACTAAACATATTTTTGTTCGTGTCTGTGTCTATGCGAATATCCAAACAGATGTATGAATAAACGAGTGAATGTCCATACGAATGAATGAAGTGGACAAATGAATGAACGGGTGACCGCTTGACAAAGGCAAATGAACCTTGGCGCTAAACGGAAGTGACATGTCCACTACAGGAGGCACGGAACGGGCCGCTTGAGAGCTAGTATACAGTTCAAAGGCGCTGCGGCGTTGATCAGGGTCAATCAGCACTGGCAAGTGGTCTGATATGGGACTGTACAAACAACGGTATCTGCTCCTGGTTCCCAGGGAATATAAGTCCCACCTACGGTAAGGCACGCTCGTTATCTGACCTCCATCTTGTTTAAGTTAATTTACCATAGCAATCATGCCTGCTATAGCCCGGACTTGGTACGCGCCGCGCGAAAACCCTGCAATATGACTTTAGGCTCGAGCTTCCTGGTGCATGCTGCAGGCACGGCTTACCAAACAGAAATACCTGGTCGCCGGGACGATAATTGTCGGAGAGCCATCGATATGCTCCTATGATGGCATTTTCCAAGTTCCTGCGGTCATACTGGATTAAGCGAGCGTTTATAGCCGAGATGAGGATACACATCTACCATGCAAGTGCGAGATCAACGGAGTTAGACACAACTTGTTTAATATACGACCATGTGCGCCAAGTTGGTTTGGCGTGCGTCCCAGTGCCATTGTTGTAATAGGTTAATTGGTTATCCGACTTCTCGGTGTGACTATAAAGCTTGATGACGTTGGTATTCTGAATAACAAACGAGACGGAGGTCAGCATCAACGAACAAACGAACATTCAGGGCCTCTTGCCTTGTCAGAGAACTGGTTTGATGTGCCGTCAATGCATACGATGAGCTTCCGAGACCTGTACGGCTCCTCCGGTCCAGTATCGCTGCCCGAGTTAAAGTTCCTAATATTCGTGGTTGATCTTGGAGCCCTTTGTTCGGGAAGCATACTAGCCGACTGGGAGAAAGAAAGAAATAGTGAGAAGACAGAGCGAGTGGCCGTCGTTAGCAACCAGGTAACGATCTCCAGAGCACTGCAAATTGGCAGGGCACGAATGGGACTGCAAGCGCCGTGCGTGTCATCCAAACTGTCGCAAACTAAATCAATTTGTGCGCGTTTGGGTGAGAACCTAAGATTCTATTCAACTGGGTGACTGTATTATGTACAATCCTCGTCAGTGAGTGAGTGCGAGGATCGACCAGCCCAGACAAGCCCGTTCAACCTCCTAGCCTTGACTGGTTTGAGTTGATATGTTTAACACAGATACTCAACCCTACATTTACGAGCTTGTATGCGCCATCTGAACGTGTCATACTACTATGACCCACAGTGGGCAATTAAGGCTTGCAGAAGTGTCGAAACCCTCACCCTGGGGCTCCTGTTTGACAGGCTTGAGGGAGGGTTCGAGGTCGAGTTTGGGTTCGAGTTTGGGTTCAGATAGGTTGGTGTTGCTCGTCCACTATCCCTGGAGCCTTTAGGCGAGTAAGTTTGGTATAAGACCGTTTAGAAGTGGATTAAATTCTTGAAAATGGACGAAGGGGAGCATAATGTGCGTTATCAAGCGCGATGTTGTACCGTGTCCAGTTTATGACTGAATTTACTCTAACTTTCGCAATTCAGTTAGACTCATAAAATGGTGACATTCTACAGTGGGCAAAACATACACCGTGTACATTCTGTGTTCCATTTATCATAATTGATCGGTTCATACAGCGAGCCGAGATGTCATCGGGCATAGGGGCTCCTACTTCGCATGACAATCATATGAGTCTACTCACTCATTAGGAAGCGGGCTACATGAGAGAGTCAGTGACTTACACGGATAAACACATCATATGCTGTAGGCCGAGCAACCGGTTCTGCCTTCCAACATTCAGTCAGCAGATTCCAGAGCTCCGGACTAATCCCGTTGGGTTGTGATGGTGTCCCTTTTTTGACTACCACCGTGTACATGACACTAATTTCGCTTCGTTCCGCATACGGGACATCCCCAGTGAACGTTTCCTGTGCAGTAACCATCAAAGGCAATGCAGGAATAGCTACGGCACGTTGGACCCACAAGAATTGTCTGTGATGGTCCCCTATATTAGTCCAGCCCTGGTATGACGACGACTACATTGGGCATAAATAACTTACCATTCCAAGCGCATATATGTCAGCCTCTTTGCTGCTCTTCACCGTTTCTTTAATTAGCTCTGGGGCCTACTCCTAGGTCACGCCAATAATTCCCCTAGAAACATAAATATACGCACTGCCCATCGCATCGAGAAGCTGGGCCTAAATGACGCGCCCGTAAATTGCATGGTTGAATGTTTCAGGATTGAGCTACCAAAGTCAGTCAATTGGGCGTATCCCTCGTCTGATATCAGAACGTTGGCCTGACTCTGGGTCAGCGTTCAGCACCTTGCGCGAATCAAAATTCTATCGTACGCCTTTGATGTCTCCATGGACCTGGGGTGGTGTGCTAAGCATTTATTCGCCTATATTGTGTCACCAGGTAAAGTACGTACCAGGTCGATCCTATGAAGGTAATCAAGTGCTGTCGCTACTTGATGGCACTATCGGAGCAATCAATAGTTTATTGGGAATATTCGACACATAGCTTACCAGGCAGAGTCTATCAACGTCAGGGTTGCTAGCGATGTACTGGGGAAGTGTTCCGTTTGTTGACCAGCGCGATACCATGGCTAGTTGATTGCGGAAGTGGGCAACCCCGAGTAATTCAATAACATGGACATGTCGACACTTGGACCACGCGTATAGCTCACGCGCCACGTTCCGCAATAGTTGATTGTTTACGGTCAGCACGCATTTATGTTACGACGATCGATTGGAGCCCCACCCTTATCATCTCCCGACTCTGCTCCGTATGATCGAGAAAAAGCCTAGCGCACTTGATTGCAACTTGGTCTCCATTTCGCAGTTTCCCGCGATAAACGTCTCCAAACCCGCCCCCAGATATTGCTATACTTCCACAATTTTGCAGGTCTAGGTCTTGGGATATATCGGGGCAATATTGGCTATCAAACAGGGCAACGATTTCAACAGCCGACTAGAGTGGATGATATCGGTGTGTGTGAGTACCGGTGAGCTAAGCGCATGGGAGCTAAAGAACTACATACCATGGTACTACTAATCGACTTTGTCATGTCAAAGCTGGCTTCAGGGGCATGACCTACACTCCGGGACGTTGTTGCAGACCTAGGCTCGGCGCTACCAGGGCTGGTAAATCCACTCGGAGAGGCATTCTCGCTCTCTATTGTGCCTACCCGTAAATCAATCTTGCCCTTTTCGTCCAGCTTTGACTCACCTTCCCTGGGGCTGATGTCTTCCTGCATCTGCCTTCCAATTCCCTGTTGCTTGTGCGCGATAATATTTGCAGTACGGTCGTGTGGGCTGCTAGACACTGGCGACGCTCCTTCAGGCTGACTCACTCGCCGCCCACTATCGCGAGTAGGCTCTGCACGCCCCCCTCCCCCGCGCGAGTCCAATAGCTCTGGAGGCTGCCCTAGATGGCGGGTCGGCTGGTAGGAAGGGATGGCGACAGAAAGGTCGGCATCAGGGTGGCGGGCATACCAGTCAAAGAGGCGCTTGGACAAGGCTGGCTTGATTTCACTCATCAAGTCGAGGATTATCCGCCCGTGCTACTCGCGAAGACGGGGGCGATCAGTCTTGCCTTTGCGGACTTCAAATCAACCCTTATCTTGGCGAGTGCATGCTTCTGGACTGGGGTGAGCCCGTCGTACCCGGGGTGTGTGGGGAACTCTTCAAATATGAGGGTCGCGGCCTTTCCAAAGTGGATGAACGCGCTCTCCAGGTCGCCCTGAGACTTGGCCTGGTTGCCCGAGTCGCGCTCGGCAGTCGCGATGCGAAGTACGTCCTTACTCGACTTGAGGGAGTCGTACCCCGTCGGGCGTACGTGGGCGGCAAGCTCCAATATCGAGGACGGGCGGCGCGAGGGCATTGTCCCAAAGATGCGTGAGCGCAGGGAACTGACCAACCATACCAAGTGGAACTCGGAGGACAAAGTCGGATTCGGGTATCCCTCGGCGCTAATCGCGGCCATCACGCGAAGCCGACTGCTCTTCGGCGTGAGCCAGACCGCAGATTAAATCTCGCGCCAGATGTATTCATGTTCGTGAGTCACGATACAGAAACAATACCTATCTGCCGTTCGCTGCAAATCTAAGTAATTTACTCCTGGAGGCGCCAACTACAAGCTCTCTGTTCAAAATGTTTGCTAATTGAACATAATTGAAGTATTTGGGTGCTATGTTTATCTTATGCAATATTTCTATTCTTTTTTGAAGCTTACAACATGCAAATGGCTGGATCTGCTCGCAAATGGCCGTGTTGGGTTCCCTAAATGCACCACGTGACCACATCCTCCCATTTTGATCTTCCACTGCTACCAACCAAAAATCCCGGGTCCAATCAGCTATGGCAACGACCTACCTCATCCACTTTGCCGTCACCCATGCCGAGTTCCGGATTCCTGAGCTCCTATCTGTTGCACAGACGTTCGGATTTAATGTCAAGTTTCCGCCGGAGAATGAGATTGATAATACTAGACCGTTTATGTGCGTCGGGATGGAGAGGGAAGAGGATGCGCGGTTGTTAGCAGGGAGGTGTATACTCGTCAAGTAAGTCTCTTATCATTTTATCCCAATTTCTATGGTTTAATTGGGAGACCTTTAGGGCTGTTTATGAGCTTTGGGCAATTGGCCATTCTTACGCTGCGCTGCATGCAGCAAACGAGGAGAACAGGGCAAGGTGGGATACACCAAAATACCATCAAGCGCGCTTCAGGTTCAACGTCGCGGCATACTGCCATACTATTCCAAAGACGCGCCAGAAGGAAGTTATGGATTCGTTTGCATATATGGGATACAAGGTACGCTTCGGATAAAATCCAAGGCGAGACTGACGAGAGCTGTTGTAGGGCAAGATAGATATGGCCAACCCAGAGTTTGTCATGGCGTGCATAGAGGAGTGTAAGCCCCGTCCGTGCGTGCGGTGGTACGCGTGTCTTATGGCCGTGTTGAGCGTAGATCCCGACAATCCGGGCTCGTCTCGGGCCAAACCTCAAACGGATGGCGAGTGTATCCAGGTCGTGTTTGGGAAATTAGTACGCTTTTGCCTGTTCGCGCCTTACTTGGTGCTCAAAGTTCGCTCAGATTGCAGAAGGTACAGCGCGTAGATTAATCGCCAAATTCGACGTCAAAAAGCGACAGTATTACGGAAACACCAGTATGGAAGCCGAAATGTCACTCTTGATGGCCAACCAGGCTCTGGTACGGCTCGTCTCGTCTCATCTTCTGCTAGGTCGAGCTTAGTTGCCTGTCAACTTAGGCGGCACCTGGAAAGCTGGTGTACGATCCATTCGTGGGAACTGGGAGTATGCTGTACGTGAGTAAATTAGGATGCTTGACAAGTCACTGGTCTTTATTCGTGGTCTGGTATAGACTGCAGCGCATTTCGGCGCCCTGGTATTTGGGAGCGACATTGATGGGAGGCAGATGCGAGGGAAAGGTCGGTGCCCTGTAATGTAAATTGAAGGCTTCGCTGATGAGGTTTGCGGGGTAGAGACAACACCCGGCATTCGACGTGCGGCACATCAGTATGGGGTCCAGAACCGGATACTTGATCTATGCACGTTCGACGTTACACAAGGCCCTCTTAGGAGGGGGGGCTTGTTCGATGCAATAGTCACTGACCCGCCATGTAAGCCACAGATATCCTGCACATCGAACCGTCGGCTGAAACACTCTGGCTAGATGGCGTTCGAGCGGGAGCAAAACGGCTGGGGCGCAAAGGAGGGCAGGAAATGCGATCGGAGCCCATGGTCTTACTTGACGGATCGCTGGCGCACACGTGTGTATCTCCCACCTGGTTCGCATCAAACTCAAATTAATCGTGTTAATAGTCACAAGACGTATGTACCCCCTACGAAGCCATACGAGCTCTCAGCTCTGGCTGCAGACCTCGTTGAGCTCGCACGGTACTTGCTTGTGCCCGGTGGGCGGTTGGTATTCTTTTTACCAACGGTGACAGACGATTATGCGCCGGTGGATGTCCCGACGTGTGAAGGGATGGAGTTGAGGGCTAATAGTTTGCAGAATTTTGGCAAGTGGGGCAGGAGGGTACGTTGGGTCGAGTCATACGGTGCAATGTCTTATCAAAGGGGTTTGCAGCTCATTACAGTGGAAAAGGTGGCGTCGAAGGAGTACGATGCGCCCAAATTCGGACTGTTTGGAGCGGATGTACTGCCAAGCGGGAACGAGCAAGCGGATGAATACGTTCCGGCGCACAAGAATTTCCGGGACAAATATTTCCGGGGGTTCAGAAAGGGCGAGGAGGCTGGGAACGGAGAGGCTGATGCACTGAGCGGCGATGGGGTGCCCATGCCCTGATAAGCATAGATGTTCACGAGACATTGAATTGGAAGAGCAGTGGGGTGGCGCTATGCAACCCATTGACACATTGCACTAAACGCGCGTTGGGCACGCTGCGGGCGCTGATCAGCGTCATCGGCAAGCGCGGGGCTGTACACTCACATCGCTGGCAATCCTAGTGGTGGTCTTCCTTTTTCTCTGGAAGAATGAACTTTTCTGCGGCGACGTATGCAGCAAAGGCAACGACGGCGATGCCAAACCCAGGGAGTGCGTTTCTGAACATGGCGCGATTGGAAAAGATAGGGTGCTTGCGCCAGGCCTCGCGCTTCGCCCACGAATCACGGTAGAGCGGGTCGGGCATAGTCTCTAAGGGCGGTCGTCGTCCTTTATGGTCTGTACAAAATTGGATTTCGGTGGGAATTACCGAGGTTTAGGGCAGGCACGAGCCCCTCCAACATCAAAATCACAACACACAAGCGCATGCTCTGATCCCTCTATAAAGCTCCTGCTCTGGCTGCCATCTCGAGTCCCCTTCGTCTCTCTCCCCTCTTGCTCTGAACCACCACTGCTGCGTCTAGTGCTGCCATCGTCGCAACTCGCATCGTCCACATGGCCAAACGCGTTACAAGCGACTCGGAGAGCGAAGATTCGCGCTCGCCCCCCAGTTCGCACGCTGCATCCAAGCCCAAGCCCGCTGGCAAACGTGCACGCACCTCGGTGTCCACGGAGGGTGCGCCGGTGAGTGACAGTTGGTGGCACGCGCCTGTCGACGTGTGCTAATAAATTTGAAGGCCAAGCGCCCGAAGAGTGGCAAGCCTGCTAAAGCTAGCAACGGCAGCGACAAGCCCAATGTCGTCAAGTCCGCCAAACAACTCGCCTCCGCTGCCGTACCCCTTCCAGGCGCCGTCAAGGCCAACGGCAACGGCAACGGCCATGCTATTGCCCCAGCCCCCAAGGGCGAAATGACCAAGCTGGGGAAGCACGAGGCGGCGGTCCCGCCTGTCAAGACCGAAGACGGCGATACCGACATGCGCGACGTTAGCAGCGACGATGACGAGCCTCTCGGGAAGCGCATCAAGAACGCCGCCACGAATGGCAACACTAGCTCCAGCAAAAAGCCTCGGTCCGTTTCCTCGCGCATGAAAACCAAGCTTCCGACCGGGAAGGGCAGCGAGGAGGAGAGCGAGACGTCCGAGGAGGACGTCCCTCTCAGCCAGCGTCGCCAGACCGACGACAGTGGCGAAGAAGAAGTGTCCGTGTCCGAGTCCGAAGACGAGATTCCCCTGGCCAAGTCCAAGAAGAAGCCCGCCGCGCGCAAGAAGGTCCCAGAGGAGTCGGAGGCCGAGTCGGAGGATGATGTTCCCTTGCGCAAGACTGCTCCGAAGAAGAATGGTAAGGCGGTCAAGAAGGAGGAAGAGGAGGAGGGCGTCAAGCCCAAGCCCGCCAAAGGCAAGGGCAAGGGCAAGGCGAAGAAGGAGGAGGATGGCTCTCCAACCAAGAGTGCTCGCGCTCTCAAGAAGCAAAAGGAAGAAGAAGAGGAGGCCGAGCGGTTCAAGTGGTATGTGTTATCTAGTTTGCGTGCTGGTCGTTGCTCTAGCTGTCGTCAAACAGGTGGGAGGCCGAGGCGTTGGGCGACGGCACTACCAAATGGACTACGCTCGAACACGCAGGTGTCTTATTTCCCCCTCCTTATGAGCCTTTACCGAAAGGTGTGAGGATGAAGTATGATGGTTCGTTGTACCTCACTGTTCCTTCGTATCATAGTTTACCCACTTTGATAATGTGCATACAGGCAAGGGGGTCGACCTTCCGCCCGAGTCCGAGGAGCTTGCCGGCTGGTTCGCAGCGCTGCTCGAGACTGAGCACGCAGCCGATGAAGTTTTCCAGTCCAACTTCTTCCAAGACTGGCAACTCGTCTTGAAGAAGCACCCACCCGTAAGTCGTCGATCAATGCCTTGAACCCACTCCACACTATACACTACATTATGATTTTGGCCCGTCTGCTAACACCTAGTCGCCTCGTTTAGACGAACGGTATTGTCATTAGCGAGTTCGACAAATGTGATTTCCGACCGATGTTCGAACACTTTGAGGCTGAAAAGGCTAAGAAAAAATCGATGACCGCGGCAGAGAAAAAGGCAAACAAGGAGGCAAAAGACAAGGCTGAGGTGAAGTACACAGCCTGTACGATGGACGGTCGCCCCGAGAAGGTTGGTAACTTCCGTATCGAACCCCCGGGCCTCTTCAGAGGACGCGGTAAGCACCCCAAAAAAGGGAAGCATAAGGTACGTGACTCTGTCCACTACTCTGTTCTTGGCGTTGATTGGCCTTCAGCATCGTCTACGCCCCGAGGACGTCACCATTAACATCGGCCCTAACTCGCCCATACCGGTCCCGAATATTCCGGGCAAGTGGGCCAAGGTGCAACATGACCAGACTGTGACGTGGCTTGCTAGCTGGAAGGAGAATATCAATGGTAACTTCAAGTATGTATTCTTGGCCGCGGGCAGTTCGCTCAAGGGCCAGAGTGACATGCAAAAGTTTGAAAAGGCCCGGGAGCTCAAGGTGCGTACGACCAACCTGTGCTCTGCCGCCGCAAACTCTCATCTCGTTATAGAAACACGTCGATCGCATCCGCGAGGACTACACGCGGGATTTGAAGAACAAGGTCAGCGCCGACCGGCAACGCGCTACTGCCATGTACTTCATCGATCGGCTGGCACTTCGAGCGGGCAACGAGAAGGGGGAGGAAGAGGCTGACACCGTTGGCTGTTGCTCGTTACGCTACGAACATGTCATGCTCGAGCCTCCCAACAAACTTATCTTCGACTTTTTGGGTAAAGACTCGATCCGATATTACAATGTCGTCGAAGTCGAACCACAGATTTTCAAGAACATCCGTATCTTCAAGGGTGATGGTAAGGGGGAAGGTGACGCATTGTTCGACCGTGTGTCGGTGAGTTGCATTTTGACGTTCCTGTATGCGGTAGCTAACTGGGACGCGCAGACTGGCGGCTTGAACAAACATTTGACATCGTACATGAAGGGGCTCTCAGCCAAGGTGTTCCGTACCTACAACGCCTCGATCACGTTCCAGAAGCAGCTTGACGAGAACACGCCCGCAGACACAGACATCACGCAAAAGCTCGCTGCATACAACCGCGCGAATCGAATGGTGGCTATCTTGTGTAACCATCAAAAGAGCGTGAGCAAGAACCACGATGCGAGTATGGGCAAGCTCGGGGACCAGGTTAGTTGATTCTCCTATACTGCTGGTGCGAATACTAACGTACGACGACAGTTGAAAGGCCTGAAATACAACCGGATGAAGCTCCGCCATTCGCTCTTCACGCTAGACAAAAAGCTTAAGAAGAAGCACCCAGAGCTGGACGAGCTCGAGTCGGATTTGGACGACGAATTCATCGAGCGCTGGGAGGACGCAAAGCGCGAAGAGGAGGTTCAAAAGGCTCGCAAGAAGTTCGAAAAAGATAACGAGAAACGGGCTGAAAAGGGCGAAAAGGAAGAGAAGGAGAGCGTGCTCGAGGACAAGATCGCGGACATCAACGCCGAGTACGATCGACTCGCTGAGGAGCGTGGGACGGGCGAAGCAGTGGTACCCAAGGGTCGTACGGCTGAGAAGATCTTGGAGTCGATCGCCAAACTGGACGATAAGATCAAGATGTTCAAGTTCAAAATGCAGGACAAGGAAGAGGGCAAAGAGGTTGCTCTGGGTACGAGGTATGTGTGACGATTGATTGATTCCTTGGGGTGGTGGTTTGATGGTACAATCGAATTTGCGTAGTAAAATCAACTACTTGGATCCGAGGTGAGTTCCACGAGCGCCGAGCTTGTCGTCCTGTATTGATCGCCCGAGACAGGATTACTGCTGCTTGGTGCAAGAAGCACAACGTCCCCATCGAGAAACTTTTCGCCAAGACTCTCCTCAACAAATGTAAGCTCGCTGGATCGTCTAGTCTGCAGCTACTGACATCACCTTCAAGTCCCATGGGCTATGGAAGTCGACGACAATTGGAAGTTCTAGACTTGATGGTAGAAGATTAGAGCTCGTTTGTACAGCATACATGGGGCTTCAGAAGTGCACGGTATTTTCACCACTCTCTCATTGCATGTTCCCGCATTTTTCTCTCACCAATATTTTTGTTCCCATTTTTTCTTACTCGGTCTGTCGCATTGTGTTTGTTCTGTATTTCAAGGTACTATACGGGGACTTGGAGAATGTGTGTGTGTGATTTGTGTTGTCCTATGTTATGATTGTTGAGCTTAGCACGGCCCGCAAGGCCCGATTCGTGCATATAGTGGACTTCGGCGTGGCTGGGCCAAGGCCTCTTCTGAACTGGGTTTATGTATTTCCCTCCATCTGGGAGTCTGAGGTAACTCGAGTGAGAGCTAGCGACTAGAAGAAACCGCCTTTCTTCGGGTTTTTTGACCAGTACTCAGCCTGATCTGGCCTCTCTTTCTCGTTCGCATGAAACTCCATCTCGATTCGATCCGGTACAGGTCCACCAGGCTGCGAAGTCTCCAAAATATTTGGAGCCCCGCGCACTGGAGGACCCGCGGTGCCAGTCAGATCTACGCCCTTGAATCCCTGCGCGCGCGTCAGTCCAGGCGCAGACGGGTCCGCGTCAGGCGTTTCGGTTGGGTCTGGGGGTGCCTGGATGGCGTAGCCTGCGTCACCAAGGTCCATCCCGAGCGCGAGGAGTGCAGGTTGAGCTTCGGACCAGAAGATGGGCCATTGGGGTGGGACGCCTTCGTGGCCTACGTGATGTTTAAAAGTACGAATATAAAGGAGCTCATGGTACTTACCTTCGAGATATGTTGAGCATAGGAGAGAGAGACCATGTGCGTCCTCGAAGACATTTGGGTATTTTGCACGCTGGGGATCGTCTTGCGGGATCCCTTCGAGTTCCCAGACGATGGTTTTGATGATGTGGGTAGCACAGAGTCGAGCTAGATGGATATCTTCTCCGTCGGATGAAGGAATCGTCTCAAATGTCTACCAAGAGATTAACCAATCTCAAGGCTAGCACGCCGAAACGAGCTCACCTGGAGCCAGTGCTCAGGGGATGACTCTGGTTGTGGCCGACTCAAATAAAGGAAGAACTGAAAAATGAGCGCATATGCTCGTTCCATCCGATTCGGTGCGTCGAAGATGCCAGCCTCGGGGTTTTTGACGTTCAAATCGGTGAGTATTTTGGGGCTCTTAGAGGCGGAGTACGAGACATTATGTAAATAGTCGAGCCATTGGGATTCCGTAAAATCCTCCGAAGGAAGCGATGTATGCTCGCCTCTGGCTGGTGCTGATGTCCTTAGCGTCCTGGAGATAACTGGAAGGATTAATTACTGCACTATTTCGTCGCCTTCGAGATTTAGATAACTTACAATTGGGTCTGGCTATTCTGGCAGGTCGTGCAGGTACCATCGGGATGCCACTAAGGCGAGGTACGACCTAAAAGGTCCAACAACATTTGGTTTAGACATGACGAGAGCTTGTACACTTGGACACCTACGTGATATGATCTTCTACATATCTGACGCGAAACCAAGTGAGGCAGCTGCCGGAACATGGTTGTTCAAGTTGAAGTTGTGCAGTTGCACAGCCACGCGATTACCCCCACTGTTTACTCTTGATGTCGCCTTTGTGGCCCATCTCTCCCTGCTCTGGTTCTCATTACTGCACCCTCCTACCACAATGTCTGAAGAAACAACAGATCCCGAACTCGCCAAGCAAATTGAGCAATCCCGGGACGCCCAGATACAAGCCGAGTCTGAGGATGCCGCTCATGCTCGCCTCCAGGCCCAGTTTGCGAGCGACCCTCGGATTCATTTCAGTAGGGAGACGCAGACGTGGCGTTTTGAGGGCGATGATGGGCGTGAGATGGAGTGGGACGCGACTAAGAATACCTGGATTGAGGTTGTGGATGAGGATATGGTAAAGGCGCAGCAGGCGGCGTACGCTGTTGATGGAGTGGATGAGGAGGTGGGTTGTGATTTTATCGTCTTGCTTGCATAAATTTACAATATACCAACGCTTGTTATTCGATCCCATCTTTAGACTCCTGCAGCACCCGTCTTGGCTCGTAATAACAAGAAACGTAAGAAAGAACCCGTGGACTACACGTCCAACACCGACGCATCAGTACCAGGCCCTTCAGTCAAGCGTGGCAAGACCGGCAAAGTTGACCGAACAGGGGACACTGCACCCGCACCCCGTAAATCCAAAAACACGGCAGTGTTCGTCTCAAGTCTACCACCAGACGCTGAAGCGGGCGAAATCGCTGCGCGCTTCGGTCGTTTCGGGCTCATCATGGAGGATGATGACGGCAAACCCAAGGTCAAGCTGTACCAAGCCGAGGACGGAAAATTCAATGGCGATGCGTTGGTGGTGTACTACAAGGAGGAGAGTGTTGATTTGGCGGTGACGCTGTTGGACGACGCAGAGTTGCGGCTTGGAGAGCCTGACACGAGGATGAAGGTTCAGAGGGCCGAGTTTAACCACAAGGCGACGGAGGGGGAAGGAGGTACTGAAGCTACTAATGGAGGTCACAAGAAGGGAGAGGGCGGGACACGGCCAATTGACAAGAAGAAGGCCTCTAAGAGGATCGGGAATATGGAGAGGTGCGTCCATGGTTTCATTTTCCTGATTTTCGATTGGCTTATGCCCTTGTTCGTGTAGGAAACTTGCTGACTGGGATTCAGATGACGAACTTGGACCATCGGGCCCTAAAATTGCTACTTCGCGAGTGGTGGTGCTCAAACATATGTTTACTCAACAAGAACTGGCTGAAGACGCTACGTTACTACTCGATCTGAAAGAAGACGTCCGAGAAGAGTGTTCAACCCTAGGCGAGGTTACAAATGTCGTGTTATATGACGTGAGTGCTGAGTGTTGGTATTGTTATGGATATTAATTAAGCGTGTCGTGTAGGAGGAAGATGATGGCGTTATGACGGTCAAGTTCAAGGATTCCATCAGCGCGCAGGCGTGCATACTGGTACGTGCCTTATCCATTCACTGTAGCTGTTTGTAACGTTTGAATTATGCAGAAAATGAACGGCCGATTCTTTGCTGGCCGAAAGATTCGAGCAGAATTCTTTAATGGGCGGGAAAGGTACAGGAAAAGTGGTGGTGATGTTCCTGCTTTGAATGCAGACGGCGAGGAAGGTGACGATGCAGAGCGAAAACGTTTGGACGACTTTGCTGCATGGCTCATGGAAGAAGGGGAATGAGCGAATGAACGTACCTTGTGTGCTTTCCGCTTTTTGTATAACGGGTTAATCTTGACACAAACGCCAAACAACGAACTGATACAACTCCCATATATCTGAGGCCAGTTGATACATAATGAACATGTGTCGGAGAGAGCAGACAGACATTAGAGGAGTAAAAAGATATGTAAGAACACATGTAGTTGGTGGTAAATCTCTTGGTTGGAGTGGTGGTGTTGGGTGGCCCAGAGGGTCCAATATGGTAATAGGCAATAAATCTATGCGATGGATGTAGATGCCATCGGCGGGGGTGCCTCGGGCACTGAACGAGGTCAGAAAATGAAAGTAAAACTGCAAAGAAGTTTGCTCACATGGTGGAAGTACAGGCCGGTTGACGTCGCTAAACATTCGATTGAGCAGCACACCAACACCTTCAAAGACACCCAGCAGAATACCGCATGCGACAGCTGAGCCAAACGCAGCTCTAGGACCACCTAAATAGCAACACCGCATTCAGCCATCGCTCAAATGGGGGCCAGACCGGACAGTTCACTCACTACGGACAGCAAGGCAACCACCAGTAAGGAACCCGGAAATAATTGCGTTCCAAGCATCCTCTTTTTGTCGATAACCCTTGACTGCGCAGTCGAAAGACGAGAACATTCCACCCCAGACACCAAAGTTACCTCCAGTAACGGGTGCTCGCGCTTTGATAGTCGATATGGCACCAACGAGTCTGTCTCCCTGCATGCGCCATGAGTGATCAACACGAGTACAGATCATATCTTGCAGAAACTGAAACCCACCCTTGGAGAGTTTCGCGCACCCTTGATGCCATGCCAGATACCACCACCGACAGCACCCATCGCGAATGCGCCTCCAAAATCATTGAGGATGACCCAGGGGCTGTTCGATCACACGGACAGGAATCTTTTAGTCAATAAATCCAGCAAAGGCCCAATGCACGAACCAAGGATCGCGGGTATGGTCGGCGTGCGACATGACACAAAGCAAGAGGAATAGGCGGAGAAGGAAAGGTGATAACCGCCAAATTGACGGTCGCCGGAATTTTTGTGGCGAGCCTAGGCTTGTTTCGTTTGCACCGGTGTGGCTGTGCTGTCGATCACGTGAGATGGGCGGGGCGTTTCTGTCCGGGTGCAGATATCAGATGACGCACGAGCCGTGCCCTTATATGAACCCCATCGAGCTACTTGCCTGAACTTAACCACCACACGTACATTCCTACACCAGCCATGGGCGAAACCAAGAGTAAGTAGTTTAGTTATGTTGGGTGCTAAGCTCACCATCTATGCAGAGTACATTGTTGTCTTCAAGGACGACGCCCCCAAGTCTGAAATCGATAAGGCGATTGCTGAAGTCGAAGCTGCGGGTAAAATCTAAAGTTTGCTTTTCCTATTGCTCGCCTTACTCGCGCGACTCAGGTGGCCAGGTAACCCAGCGATATGATGGGGGTGTTCTGAACGGCTTTGCCGCGGGTATCCCAGACAGCCACTTCAAGTCTCTTCAGGCTTCAAGCTTGATGTCTGGCTCGAAGATCGACTACATTGGTGTGTTATATCCCAAACCGGTTGGATCTAGTTGTTGATCGGTGTCTTGCAGAGCCGGATGGCGTGATGACGATTCAGTGAACGATCCTAATGATACATGCTGTAAATGAGCCTATTAGACTACTTATAGTATGGCCCAGAAACTTTGGCTCATATCTGAGACCAATCACTTGATCATCGCCTGAAAATACAAAATAATCGAATATATAGACTGACTAGATGTCACATTACCCACCTGTCACGTGACTCGTCGTTTCCACTAACCGCCGACTACCATGGGCTACTCATATACCTACGGTCTCTCCCCATTTGTGGTGCTAATTATTGCGCTGTACCTGCTATTTACCGGTTTGTTGTATCTTCGTGAACCAGACTCCCCGTTCTAATTGAATTTCTATTATCTCACAGGCTCAGGTGAAGCGTTCAATGTTGGTCGATTCCTTGAAGAGTCGAGTCCCTACGCCTGGGCGATGACTGGCATTGGTCTCTGCATTGGGTTCAGTGTAATGGGTGCAGGATGGTGAGCAGCACCCCAAATTGACAAACCTACTCGCTAAAATAGTGGGAATTGTTTGCCTGCAAAGGGGTATTTTCGTGACGGGCGCGTCAATCCTGGGAGGTGGTGTTAGGACACCGCGTATTCGTACCAAGAACTTGATCAGGCAAGTGACTGCCGCTCGACCAAATATGTTCACGATAGATGACCGAGGTTTGCCACCGCAGCATCATTTTTTGTGAAGTCGTGGCCATCTATGGTGTTGTGCGTATTGGAACGGGCACACCATCCTACTTCGACTTATGTTTCTCTTAATCAAGATCATGGCCATTGTATATTCTCAAAAAGTTAACAGCAACATCCCCGAGGACCAACTGTACACTGCATCCAACTACTACACTGGTACGTCATTCTTGTCTTTCTGCGAGATGGTGCGGCTCACGCTCCATGCCTGCACTTAGGATTCGCGTTGTTCTGGGGAGGCCTCACTGTCGGGCTCTGCAACTTGCTGTGTGGTATCTCGGTTGGGATCACTGGTTCCAATGCGGCCCTGGGTGACGCTGCGGATCCAACCTTGTTCGTGAAGATTTTGATTGTTGAGATTTTCGGCTCTATCATGGGCTTGTTCGGGTTAATCGGTGTGTTTCCTCACCTCCTAAGTGGCTAGTGCAAGCTCTAATGTGATTGTGCGGTATTTTCATAGTCGGTTTGTTGATGGTAAGCTCAAGCTTGCATAGTATATTCGGTAAACTCACTATTTATTTTTTTGCTTTAGGTCCAGAACGCAAACGACATCAAGGGCTTAGAAGGCTCGCTACTCGTGCACTGATATTCGAGCCTCGCGAGACGGACGCAAGACATGTAATGTAATTGTTTGCAACTCGAATAATCTTTTCGCACAAAGCTACTTCCAAAACCCACTCACGCTCTTCCGTGTGTCAGTACACTTTCTTTATGCCTTTGAACGTCCATTTCTCGGCATGTTTGCTGCATTTCCAGTCCCACGGCGCATATCGCAAAGACCGACACGAAGCTCGCTTGGAAGGTGAGTGATTGGCGCATGTTAGAAGGCGGGTCGGCGGTAGGTGGGTTGTTCCGAAGGTAGTTCACTACTGGCACCACAATCCGTGGGTTAGCCTCCACAATTGACTGGTTGGTTTTACTCACCTACTGTGAAAATGGTTGAGAGCAGATACAGTAAGGCCGATGGCGTTTCGGGGCTGTGTGTAGCTTTACACCCAATTTCGAGTGTGACGGAGAGCGAGGTGCCCATAATGACCAAGACCACGTAAAGTCCAGCGGCGTTGTTTGGGCAGGCTAGCCGAGCAATCCGTGAGCCTTCACACCTAGACACTTACCATCCCAAATTAAAACAATATAACAGGCTGCCATAAGAGGAATGACCATTTTCGACGCAAGGCCCAGGTGATGCGTCAAGTAGTTGTCGACAGGCGAGACGACCATGGCGCCTGCAATCAATCCCGCCAGCCCCTGCGTGTCCGTGCGCGCTGTCAACCGTGTCCACGCACTAGGGTGTCCTTACGACCCTTGACGGCATGGCAACCCATCACCGAGAACGGCTGGTACGTCAGCCTAGGAGCCGACGGGGAGGCGCGGGGAGTACTCGCGAGTACTCGCGGGTACTCGGTATTGCGAGGGTTTTTCGACCGTGTCCGCTCACTCCACCACCCGGTGGAGATCTCGGGACAGCGATCGTGTTTTCCTGATGAATGGTGACGGCCTTCGCACCACCACTTAATTTGAGTGTATGCCGTTTTCCCAATCAGATAGCACTAAGCAGAAGGTGCATAATCATTCGACATTTTACATTGCCGCCATGCTTACACGTTTATACTGTCTAATGGATCTGGACTCGATTCGGGGTGTTCACTCTCCCTGTGGTCTTCATCCTGTCCATCGTCTCCACCCTGTTCACCGTCTTCACCCTGTTCATCGTCTTCGCTCCTTTCAGGGTCTTGTAGTTCCTCCACCCTCGCGCGTTTCCCCCCCTTCAAATGAGGCTCAGTAGTTGCGGGTTCGGT
This sequence comes from Ceratobasidium sp. 414, assembly GCA_019616945.1. Lineage (NCBI taxonomy): Eukaryota > Fungi > Basidiomycota > Agaricomycetes > Cantharellales > Ceratobasidiaceae > Ceratobasidium > Ceratobasidium sp. 414. The sequence continues at coordinate 51,239 of WSTK01000118.1, read as the reverse complement.
TCCCTTGCTCCTGTCGTCTGCCCAGGCAAGAAAACCAGGGGCGGGTGTAACCGACGGATTTTGAAGGAGCTGGTTTCGGTAGACTTCGGCCAGAGATACGATAGCAAGTATCATCAGATACAAGCGCACCAACTCGAATGGCACTTCAGGGTCAAACTGTTTCAGAAAATAAAACCCGATCTGTGGACATGAGCAAATGTGGTAGGAGCAACGACTTCATGAACGGCTGGCTGGTGAGAGAACCAAAAGCATATCGGAATTCGAGGCGCTTGTCGAAAAGGTCGCGACCTGCGTTGATGCAAAAAGCGGAGTCCGAACAACTCCACATCCTTGATGACTGCTTACGATCAATTCTCAGCTTCGGATCTCTCTCAAGAATCCAATATTGGGAGATTTAATGCCTGGTCTAAGGCAGTGGGGTTGCGGTCCAGAGAACTACCCCCAGGCCCTTTGCCAGCCGAGCTTGAGGACATTGTACGGCTATCCCTAACCTTCCCCTCCTGGTTCCAGAATGATGCTGTGAGGATCACGAAATCCGTCTAAAGTATTAGCTTATCACCCTCCCGATATGTAGGGGAGCCCTCCTTATTCCTCACTCGATCCCTGGTTGCACTCGTTCGCGGATACGTTCCGCCACGGCGGCACAGCCCATCTAAATAAATCTAAATCTAATCTAAATCTAAATAAAATGCAAGAACGGATTCTGAGTCAGCAGGGACAAACAGGGTCCACATAAACATTAGCGCCAGGCTCTAAAAGAACTGGCCCGGGGCTTTGCCCCGGGCTCCACCAACTGCATGGCAAGCATGTGTTAAACTACACAACCCCCCCCCTGCCCCGGAGGTACGACGGGGCGGGGCCAAAGTTCATCATATAAACGACAACGAGATAAACGACACCCTCGATCAGGCCCTCCCAACGATCTTCCGATCTTGCTGGCGGATGACAAGATACTCGATATACAGCGTACCAGAGAAATTCGACTTCAGGGGTATTTTCGACATCATCATGCTGGACGCCATCTGGCCTTGCCGAGCGGAACACTTGGAATCGGTCGTTATCACTTGAGCGACACAAGATTTCATGATCAGGACCACGATCAGTAATGCGTCGGCTCCAGTATGCAGCCAAAGCTGAGTCCCCCAAAAACAAGCGGTTCGGGGGTTCGCTGCACTTCGGTCACACCAGACTCTGCTCTTTGCATCAACACAGGTCGTGAGCTTCTCCGCAAGCCCGTCGATATCCGACATGCCTTTAGCTCTCTCGCCAACCAGGATGACATCAAGTCGTTGCTCCTACCCCACTTGCTCATCGAATACGAAAGTCCAGGAACAGCACATCCCTCGGCGCTTCGGCAGCTCAAGATAGCAATGGTTTCTGCTCTCTACCAGCGCCACGCGTTACGACAGCCAGAGCATTTCGTATTTGGCATCTGTCAAGCCGGTATATCTACCGTTCATGTCGTTGCCGCAAAGTGGGTCCCAGTGGCGGTCGAGCCTCTGACCGGCAACCAGAACCTTCGGGACGTGGGGGCGATGGGCAACAATGCCCATGCATCGACTTCGGAAGTCAAACTGGAAGAGTCTCGGCAATCGCATGAGGACCTAGAGGTGGGGCTATGATCATGGTTCAGCGCCTTCTTTGTTCTAATCATACCCACAGATTGAGTTTTATTTTCTGGATCAGTTGGATCTCGCGCTGCCAATCGACTTAGTGCGCTTGTATCTGCTGATACTTGCTACCATGTCTCTGGCCAAGGTCTACCGAGACCAGCTCGTTCAGAATCCGTCGATTAGGCCCGCCCCTGGTTTTTGTGACTGGGCAGACGACAATAGCGAGGACAGCAAATCTCAAACAGATGAGGCTGACTCGTTGGGGAGCATGCGGGCACCGAAACGGAAATATCGCGATATCTAACATCTTCCGGAGATGTCGTCGTACCACAAGTGTTTGCGTCATGCTCAGTCAATGCCGTCTTGTGTTTGGCTACTTGGTCTTGAGGTTTGTGTGGCTTTTTCTTGAATCCAAGCCTCCGGAATTGAACAATCAGACATCGTGAATTGAGGTGATTGCTAGAGCCTTGTTCCACCCTTGCGCGCTCGAGGATGACGGGACAGCGGTATACAGTGATACCCCCGATGATGCATCGGGTTGGTTCCATGAGTGAGCGGGTGAAGTTCCGAGATCCAACGCAGAGAGCGGGCGAAAATACCAAGCCGAGGCAGTTACCTACCCAGCTAACTCGCGCAACGAGAATCCGAATTCCCCGCCGCGGTTCCAAAGGAGAGAAGGAAATAAATAAGAGATCGTTTGAATAAGCCACAGATAAATTTACTTGGAGCGTACTTGCGATTGAAGAAAACCAAAACCAACTGGCGCCAGCGACAATGTTTGGTCCTTCGGCAGCCGGCCCGTTGTCGAGGAAGGGATACGCGAGTTGTGGAAGATACACGAGGGGTTCTGTCGCATCTGACAATCCGTGGTCTTCATTCCCAGTTCCATGTGCAGGCAGAGAGGGAGCCTTCTTAAACGAGGTTTAATTTACGTAGGTGGGGTCTAAAGGAGTTAATCGGGCGATAAAGGGAATCGTCGTCTGGAAGAATGCATCCATATATGTATACAGCCAGGCGAGAATATACATCGATAAGCGAACCTGGCTGATGGATGAGTTCCAGTTTGGTTGAAGTGGTTGTATGCTAATTTATAAACAACCGTCAACAAACAAGCCAAGCGAATGGACCCCGTAAAATCTTGGATCAATGATTTGCTGGAGGGGTTGCCAGTCGTCTCAGGGCAAATTTGTGCAGTACATTAGTCCTTGTGCAGGCCATCTGTTGCGAGTGATATTGGAATAGATTACCCAAGAAAGCATCAACCCTAAAGATGCAAATTATTGATCATCCTCAGCCCTCCTTGCACTCTCCAATCTCTGGACATCCATTTCTCTCCTTGTTTGATGCCCTTTCAGCCCAACCACACTTACCGCAATTGCTGCGACGAAGCAAGCCTGGAAGATAAGCGATTTACGCATGTTAGATGGTGGGTTAGCTCCGGGCGAGTCGTCTCGTAGGGCATCCATAGCTAAGAACAACGATAAACTAAAGCAGCAAGGGGAGAACGCAACGAAGGAAACTCACAGAGAACAAACACAACCGAGAGCAGATTTCCAGTAAACCAGAGGACTGCAGATGAGGTTTCGGCACTTCGTGTGACTTCGCATCCAATCTCAAGTGCGACGGGAAGGAGAGTAAACGACGCCACGCCAATTACAACCATTAGCACATAGATCCCGGCATCGTTATTTGCTCGAACTATGTCAATGTCAATACCGACATAGTACGAGAGCCGCGTGGAACTAACCGTCCCAGATGAGGCCAATGTAACTTCCGGCCAAGATCGGGATGAGGACCTTGGCGGCGAGGGCGAGGTGGTGGGTGAGGTACCGGTCAAATATAGGAGACATCACTGCAGCGCCAATAATGCCGGAGAGAATGAGCACGCCGCCAAAGATACCTGCTGCGTCAGACGAGTAGCCATGAGGTGCCTATGCAAGGGGAAACCGTCACGGAACCAAACGGGGATAGAAGGCAAGAAATACTGACGAAAATCTGGTTGATAAGAATGGAGAATGCATCGAAAGCGCCAACGAGAACACCAAATAGGAGCGTGACAATAGCCATATCAAGCCGCTCGCGTGGTGACATAACTGCTTCACCAGGGCGAGCATTTCCGGAGAAGGCACGGAAGACTTGCGCAGCTGGAGGGGAAGGATGGGATCCTGCGAAAGCTGTTGGTGATAAATAAAATAAACGATGGTACCTCAGTACTATCAATCGTGGACAAGGAATAGGTACGCACTTGGTGGTGTCGGTGGCAACGGATATATGAAAAGGACGGTGGGGACTGCGACCGTTGTAATGATACCGAGGACCAACACCTGCAACCGATACGCTTTTTCTACCCTCCGCCCGGAATGCTCAAAGGTAATTATTACTTACCGAGTCTCGCACGGTCGAAAATGAGGGAGCGATCAACTGTGAAAGTGCACCTCCAATTGGGTTCGCAATAGCGATGAGCATTGTTGCTGTTGTCCGGCCACGAAGGTCAAACCAGACTTCACTGTATTTCGGTCCTAGGATTTGAAACCACGGCTGGCTGAATCCAGTGAAAACCTACACAAAATCGCCAGTTAGTAGTGTTGTCGGCTGTGTCTGAATAGCCGAGCCGAGTGGGCTAGGAGCGGAGAGCGCACCTGTCCGATGAGGAGCAGGGCATATTTTCCTTCTGGAGACAGAGTCTTGGTCGTACCCGCATAACGAATCCAGGCAGAGATGAGCAAAGAAAGCGATCCAATAACACACTAGCCGATACCAAAGAGTTGTCAACACCTCGACTCTGCACGGGTCTGGGTGACTTACCGAAATGCGTAAACCCCAGCGTGAACAACCTAGTGGAACGAGGATAGATATGGGCAGGTAGACAAGGTTGACACTGTTTCCAAGCCAGTTGACCTTCTGAAGTGACAGTTGAAACTCATTTGAAGCTATAGAAACGATGCGCCGCAGCATTAGGTGGGGTTCGAGGAGAGACTGGTGAACATTTTACATACTGTCGATTGCAATCGAAGAAAACCAAAGCCAGTTTAGGCCAGCAACGATGTTGAGCAAACACTTTGTATCAACGTTAACATATGCCCCATCCTGCGCAGAACATCGTGCGGCTCACCAGCCCAACCAGCCCTGCCCATCGCCGTCTGTAGAGTCGATAGGTGTCGGTGGGAGCGGCGACCGAGGATCCCGCATCTCCGCGAGCAACCTCCTCGCGTGTGAGGACCTGAGCGCCTGAGCTGCTAGATTTTCTATATTTAACGTCGTCGAGTTCCATAGCGGGTCGAGCCAACCTGAGGGGTGAGAGAGGAAAGCGCCAACTGTGCAGGCTCTAAATAATATCGAGACTGTACCGCGGGGAAGGCCGACAAATATGAGGTACACGAGAGGAATCAGTGGAAGATTGGAACCACGTGAACCAGATTCGAGGGTTTCGCGAGAGTGGCCGTCAACCGCAAGTCATGGCCCCTCGCTCCGTTGAACATCGGCCCTGAAGCAAGCAAAACAGCGCGTACGTGGCTAGGATCGTCGTTCAAATCTGACTCAATTGAACTCCAGCTGTGAAGGCCCTGACACAGGGCGCTACCGATGGTCTCTCCGTGAGACAACAACAAGCGCCCAGGGCTATTATGCACCAAGAACGACATGATACCAACCCAGTGTTTTAATGGGCCACTATCATATTTCTAGTACAGTTCACTCTGCCGATAACTGATGAGGCGGGAGTACATAGATTGCGCTGATCACTCTCGGATATTGTGCAGCAACACCAGGGACACTTAGTGAGTGGACGAAGGGACCACTCACAGATCGTTGGCAAGAATCAAATACGCAACCGGGAATCAAATATAATGAGAAAAGATTGAAACAGGAGTGAAGAGATAGGGGCGGTATTCAGGGGGTATCGCACGCCCTCCGGGGCTGAAAACGGATTGGAAGTCCGAACCGCACGGGTATATGCGTGCTACTACTTCCGGGACATGCAGCTCATTATTTTTAATTGCACTTCTAGAGCGCTACATAAACGTATCGGTCAAATTCATTACAGTGGATTAGAGGGTTTCTCTTGCACAGAACGCGGTAAAAATCGTATCAGAACAAAGGAACTTGAGGCTTTCGACCGCGTTGTGCCCAAGAAAAAACTCGGAATTCCCCGTAGTCTGGCGCGGAAGAGGGACACGTGACTCACCACACTCTACGTCATCCTTGAGCCTCAGTCGCAAGCTAACCACGACCAATAATCCAGGCATCGGATTACAGCGCGAGGTCAGCGAGACTTTCAATATTGCTATTATGGCAGCTGTCTCGTTTGATACTCTGCCGGTGGACATTCTACTGTCCATTTTCGCTTATTCACCTCCCGCATCGGTCAGATGGTGCCAGCAGGTGAGTTTCGCGGATTTCAGCGTGTGAGATATGTTCAATATACCTTACTGAACAGGTGTGCCGCTCGCTCCGGGACCTTATCAGCACGAACGACTACCTTCAGTACATCCTTCAACTGGACGCATGTGGCTACGCTGAACCTCTCCATCCTCGAACGGACCTGGGTTACACCGAAAAGATCCGAATTTTACGTGAACATAACGCGCGATGGAGCGATCCAACCATTGTTACACCAGTCCACCACGAATTACCATCTTATCGCGTAGTTGATGTGGATGCACTTGTAAAAGGAACGTTTATGTGGTGTCAAACTGTAGCCAGCAAGGACTGCATCAGGATTGTCTTCTACCAGCTTCCGTCCACCAACAGAGGTACCGGCTTCAAGCAGTGGAGTATTGACCTGGAAAACGAGTATGACGGCTTCTGGATCGATCCCGAACAGGACTTGTTGGTGGCAGCTGGAGCGAGAAGTGGTTGGCCCAGTCCCGAATCATACTACATTCACCTGAGGTCGATGAGCACGAACAAACCTCACCCTAGAGCTGCTACAGACCTCTCCGTGCTCTGTTACACACCTCCGAGTTATTCCTGGCATAATGGGTGGCGCATCCGGATATATGACCACCTGCTAGCTGGGTTATTTCATCTGGATGTCGGTACGGACATCATGATATGGGACTGGACAACCGGTCGAGAGCTTACGGTATGTGCACCCGCATACTGAGTAGTCAATATTGCTGAACGCTATCCCATTCAGCATCTGGCCCTTGGAGACGATGGCGTCCACCACAGTTTTGAGTTGCTCTCTGAGAGCTCGTTCGTCATTTGTCGCTCGTCGCACTCACCCGATATAGACCGGGACTTCCCAGGGAACACAATTGGCTGGTTGAGGATCTACCAGTTTGATCCCCAGGCTCTCGCGTCAACGCAGGCGACGCACGTGGCGTCATTCGCTTTACCAGATGGTACATCGGCGAACTGGGGCCTCACGCTGAAATTGCATTCTGCGCCTATGGTCTCCTCTCTAGGCACACGGAGCTGTCGTGGCTCCCCTGCCAAGATTTATGAACAGACACTTAGTGACCGCCTCTTACGTGTAGACTTTTTCCTCTCAGTGCTCGGTGACTTCCCTGGTCTGTCTGGGTCGCTCTACGTGTTTCCGTCCGTTCTACTCGGTGCACTTCCGAAGGACGCTCCTCAAGGCTTGTGCCAGCCCGCCCGAAATTTTGTTGCGTGGGCTGAGTGGGCCAACTGTGTCTCCTGGGTCGACCACTTCGAGTTGCATTCGCACCAAGGGCCACAAATGCTCGGTCACCGGCTGGTTGCTCAGCAAATGCAAGGCGGCACGCCACTACCTAGCGTCTGCATACTTGATTTTAGCAGGCAACGGCTAATGTCTCATGGTTCGAGTGCTCTGGGCGACATTCACGACTCAACACCGGCAACTGGAGATACACGAGCACGAGCAACATGCCGAAAAGCAACATTGGCGGCAGAGGGGTTTGACTCGGTCACGATTCAGCTCCCGGGTTCACCAGAAGAAGATTTGTCGACCTGGATCGACGAAGAAAACGGTACGTCACTCTCCCGTGTATTCGCATCCACTAAATACTGAGCCTAACCTGGGTACCTAGTGGTAATTCGACAGGTAGGTAGTTAGAACTTGCTCGCCGTGCACGAGCTCATGTACCCACCTAGAAAACGCCCACTCAACAAAAGCATAGTCTGCTTGTATACCATTTCTGACCTCGTTATCATAGTGTGACCACCTGTTGGGTGTTGAATTCCATTAGTGAAATGTTGTTACACCGATGGCCGAGCGTTTTGCGGGTGACGGTGGGGCTCAAACTTGCGCTGATCGACTGCTATGTGTGCGTTATTTGGTTTGCAAGTTGCCCCCCACAAGTTCAATAGCTACCTGCTGCACTCTCCACTTGACACACCTGCTCGAACCAAGGAAGCCTGTCTATACTGTGCGATCTCCAGAACAAAGGTATCGTAAAATGGATCAGTGTGTCGAATACGTATGATGTGGAGATGTTGAGGATGTTGCATACGTTGGGGAAGATTGATGGGGTGTAGAATTGGTGGTATGGAGGGAACGCGTGGGATTAGGATGTAGTTGTGTAATTAACTGTCTGTACGGAGTAATAGTCTACGAGTCGAGTGTATGCTTTGTTTTTATTTAATGCCCGCTGATTTTGTGGCGGATCATTTTGGAATTTGACCGGGAGCCTCTTGCTCTATCGCAATCCGCTTGTGAAGCATATTGCGGAAGCTATAAAAAAAGTGCACCGAGGCGCAGGTTGTGTACAGGTTGGCGCAATCGATCGGGATCATTCATTTAACTGGGAGCACGGATGAGCGGCACTTGGAAGATGTCGTCAAAGCGGAGAAGACTGATTTAGGGGAGCGTTTGAACGAGTTGAAGGCGTTGACTAGAAACTAGTGCTGGTCTGAAGTGAGTTGGAAGTAGCGTTCGCACATATTTGATTTGCAAGTTGTCTCCCTCAAACAGACTGGTTAGGTGTTGCTCGGCCCCCCGCGATACTAAGTCGGTGTATGCTAGAAGGGGTTGGTTAGTGCTGCTTGAATGACGTACCAGGCAACTTGAGTCTACACGTGTTTATTTCCGGCCAGACACGTGACTCGCTGGCGCATCCTGGCCTTCCCGGCACACCCTACATCCCCTTGACCCTTGCCAGCACCTAGTTGCAAGCTAACCGAGGTCTATACTTCAAGTATTAAACCATAGAGCTGGACTATTGGGAACTGAAGTACTGCTACCATGGTTGTTCCGCTCGATACCCTGCCAGTGGACATTCTACTGCTCATTTTCGCTCGTTCACCTCCCGCATCAGTCAGACAATGTCAGCAGGTGAGTTTCTCAGTGTTCAATGCATGTGATATATTCAAAATTCGTTATGAAATAGGTCTGTCGCTCGCTCAGGCGCCTTATCAGCACGAACGACCACCTTCAGCATATCCTTGAGCTAGACGCATGTGGCTACGTCGAACCGCTTCATCCTCGAACAGACCTGAGTTACGCCGAAAAGACCCGAATTTTGCGTGAACATAACGCGCGATGGAACGATCCTACCATCGTCACACCAGACCACTATGAGTTACCGTCCCGTCATATGGGTGGTATGGATGCATTCGTAAAAGGAACGTTTATGTGGTGTCAAGCCGTGGGTGGCAAGGACTACCCCAGGGTTGTCTTCTATCAACTTCCGTCTACCAACAGAAATACTAGCTTCAAGCAGTGGAGCATTGATCTAGAAATCAAGTACGAGGGTCTGTGGATCGATCCCGAACAGGACTTGTTAGTGGCAGCTGAAACGAGAAATGGTCGGCTCAGTGCCGAGTCATACTACATTCACTTGAGGTCCATGAGCGCGAACGAGCCTCACCCTAGAGCTGCTGTGGGTCGGTCCGTGCTCTGTTACACAGCTCCAAGTGGCTCCCGGCACAATAGGTGGCGCATCCAGATATACAATCATTTGCTAGTTGGGCTACCCGATCTGGATCGTAGTGTGAATGTCGTAATATGGGACTGGACAACCGGCCAAGAGCTTACAGTATGTTTGTTCACATAATGAGCGGTCAATATTGCTGGACATTATTCCATTCAGCACCTAGCACTTATGGGCGAAGGCTCCTGCTATCTTTTTGAGCTGCTCTCTGAGAGCTCGTTCGTCATCTGTTGTAGGTCGGAATCACCTGGCATAGGTTCAGACTTCAAGAACACAGTCGGCTGGCTGAGGATCTACCGGTTTGATCCCCAAGCTCCTGTACCAACGCAAGCGACGCACATGGTGTCACTCGCTTTGCCAGAAGGTACAGTGTCAGACTGGGGCCGGTCACCACAACTACATTGTGCGCCTATATTTTCCTCCTTAGGTACATGGGGCTCTCCTGCCAGGATTTATGACTTGACGTTTGGCAACCGCCTCTTACGTGTGGACGTTTACGCCACAGCGCTCTATGCTTCTGTTCTGGTTGGGTCTCTCTATGTGACCTCATCCGTTCTACTTGATACACTTCCGAAGGGTGCTCCTCAAGACTTGCATCAGCCCGCCCGAAAACGTGTTGCATGGTCTGAATGGGCAAACCGCGTCTCCTGGGTCAACCACCTCAAGCCTCATCACAGGCCACGTATATTTGGTCACCGGCTGGTCGCTCAGCAAATGCAAGACGGCAGAACGCTACTACCCAGCATCTGCATACTCGATTTTGACCGGCGGCGGCTAGTGTCCCGTCGTATAAGCTCTCCAAGCGACATCCACAACTCAACACAGGCGACTGGAGATACACGAGCATGGGAGATAGGTCAACAATTAACGCCGGTAGCGGAGGGGTTTAATTCGGTCACAATTCAGCTCCTGGGGCCACCACGAGAAGATTTCCCGTCCTGGATTGATGAAGAAAACGGTACGTCGCTCTCCCGTGTAATCTCAGAGAAAACCCACTGAGCTTAACCTGTGTATCTAGTGGTAATCCAAGAGGTAGGAGGCTAGAACCTTCTTACCGTGCACAAGCTCATATGCCCATTTAGGCGACACGGGCTCCTCAACGAGGGCAACTAAAGCATAGTCTGCTTGTATACCATTTCTGACCACGTTGGGTGTTGAGCCCCGTTAGTGAAATGTTACACTGGTGGTCTAACGTTTTGCGAGTGATGATGGAGCTCAAAGTTGTGCTGATTGACCACTGTGTATGCATTATTTGGTTTGCAATTTGCCTCCCGGGCATGTGACCCATTGTGCGCCACTCGGTTCCTAGCCAGCTCTTTCATAGAACTAGTATTATGACAAGTACTATGGCAGCCACCTCGTTCGACAATTTACCGACTGATATTCTGCTGTCCATCTTTGCACACTCGCCTATCACGTCAGTCAGGCAATGCCGGAAGGTCAGCATTACAACGCTTGACAAACGAGACCTATTTAATGTCTCCACCGATTAGGTCTGTCGCTCACTCAAGGACTTTGTCGACACAAACGGCTACCTACAATACAAGCTCGAGCTGGACGCGGGTGGCTATGTTGAACCGCTTCATCCCCGAACTGACCTGAACTACTCCGAAAGGGCGAAGGTGCTGCGCAAACACAATGCACGATGGAATAACCCCGAAAGGGTCACTCCGGTCCGCTACGAGCTACCGGGTTACGATGGAAGTAGTACAGGCACATTTACGGAAGGAACGTTCGTGTGGAATCAGCCTGCGTGCGACGAAGGCTTCGCGAGGTTCATGTTCTACCAGCTTCCGTCAGCTAACAGAGGTACCGGATTCAAGCAATGGAGCATCGACTGGCCAAACGAGTACGGCGGCTTCTGGATTGACCCTGACCAGGACTTGCTTGTGGTGACTGAGACAAGAGACCACTATTTTGAGGGCGTGCCATACGACATTCACCTGAGGTCTATGAGCACAAACGAACCTCACCCTAGAGCTGCTCCAAGCCAAACCGTTCTCCGCCACACACATCTAAGCGACTCCCGTTACTGTCACAGACAGACCATGAGGATATTCCAGCACCTGCTACTCGGGTTGTTCGACCGGCGGCATGACAGGATGAATATAGTAATCTGGAATTGGACAACCGGTCAGGAGCTTTCAGTATGTTGTCTATATCCCTACGAGATAGCCCTGCTAAATTTGTCATATCAAGCATCTTGACATTATAGATTATGGCACTGACCGCTCGGTCGAATTACTCAACGAAAACTCGTTTGTCATTTGTCAATCGCCGGCCTTATCCGACCTGGATCCAAGTTTTCCAAAGGATGCACTCGGCTGGCTAAACGTCTACCAGTTTGACCCACAGACTACTGTGTCTGAGCGAGCCACGCACATTATGTCCTTCGCTCTGCCGACCCGAGCCGAAAATCATGGGTGGTGTATATTAAATCCGCCTACAACCACCCCACCAAGTGATGACTCTCCTGCCAAGGTCTACAACTCGGCGCCTGGCGATCGACTCTTACGTATAGTTCAGCATGAACTAACGCGTAACCCCCCTGCCATCCCAGTTGAAGCCTTTCATGTGCCTTGCTCCGTGCTGCTCGATAAGCTTGCAGAGGATGTTCCTCGATCCACCCCCAAACTTGTCCCGTGGGCCGAATGGGCCAATCGCGTCGTCCGAATCCCCCACCTCAAATCTTGCTGGGCCCCTGATGCTCACACGTCCGGTCTTCGGATGGTTTCCATACCAAGGTTGGCCGGCGACTGGGCGTTTGACGCGCCCGGATCGTTTGATATCACCGTATTCGATTTGCACCAAAAACGACTGATGTCCCGTGGTATCAGGAGGCCATATTCGAAACTAACTATGCCAGTGGAGTATACAACCCTGGCCGACATCGAGAGGTGGACGGAGGAAGGGCATCAATGTGCGCTGTTCCCCTACGTGTGGTATAAGCTGGCCACTAACCTTTTTTTTTCTCTGGCAAATGCGGTCAGTCCCAGAAAGAGCAGAAGAGTTTGACGTATGGATTGACGAAGAACACTGTACGTTCCCGGCTTGCATCGTCGTGTGCGCCAGCTACTGAATTCATTATCAATGCCTAGTGGTAATCAAGAGGGTAGGCGGCCAAATTACATCCACAATACACGAACTTACGTGTTTTGACAGAAATCAGTAATACCTAAGCAGAAGTATAGCCTGCTTGTATACAATCTCTAACTGTATCTACCATCCTGTTCTATTGTTGGTCGCGTAAATCTCATATTTAGATAACGAAATATGAAGTATACCTCAAGCAGGCAACCCTTAATTTCAGACTCTTCGTCGAGCATCTTCGGAAGCACCGAGCTCTTCCCGTAATCATGTTCGGCGTGAACACTGATCAGGGTGACATACAGGGTGATCAGCAGTCAGTAAAGTAAGCGTTGGATGCTAAGCGTTCGGTGTATCTAAGATGCGCAATTCGCAACCACCGCGTGGCCTCCCAAAGAAATCCCGCCGCGGTCTTCGCTATTTTAATGTATTAAACTATTCAAAAGCCACACACAACATATCTAATCAATACAATACGTCCCGAACAAAGCCTAATTCACGGGTCCAGCCAACCGAACCTTGTCCGACACCTCACGCTCATACAACGAAAACGCCTTGCGGAACATGGCGCCGAGCTTCCTGACCTCCTTTTGGAACGCGGTCTTGTCGCTCCACGCCTTGCGCGGGTCCAAGATCTCCTCGGGCACGCCCGTGCACGTCGTCGGGATCCAGAGGCCGAACACGTCGAATTTGACGTACTCGGCCTGGGCGAGGCTCCCGTCGTGGATCGCGTCGATGATGGCGCGGGTGTACTTGAGCGGGCAGCGGCGGCCGGTGCCGTACTTGCCGCCCGTCCAGCCGGTGTTGACGAGCCAGCAGTTGGCCTTGGTGGACTCCATCTTGTCGGCGAGCATGGTGGCGTAGCGCGAGGGGTGGCAGACGAGGAAGGGCGCGCTGTAGCAGGTAGAAAAGGTCGGGAGGGGCTCGAGGACGCCGTCTTCGGTGCCGGGGGTCTTGGAGGTGTAGCCGGCGAGGAAGTGGTAGCTGGCCTGCTCGGGGGTGAGCTTGCTGACTGGGGGAAGGACACCGTAGGCGTCGCAGGTCAACATGATGATGTTCGAGGGCTGGTTGGGCGACGAGCAGGGAACTGTATGCACGGTTAGTTGGAGCCTGGCGATGTGGAATGCGACTCACTCTTGGCACCAGGGATGTACTCGATCGGGTACGCGCAGCGAGTGTTTTCGGTGATGCTGACATCGTCATAGTCGGGGCTGCGCGACGAGGGGCTGTAGACGACGTTTTCGAGGATGGAACCGAAGCGAATGGCGTTGTAGATCTCGGGCTCCTTTTCGGCGCTCAAGTTGATGCACTTGGCGTAGCAGCCGCCCTCGATGTTGAATACGCCATGGTCGGACCAGACGTGCTCGTCGTCACCAATGAGTTGACGGCGCGGATCGGTCGAGAGGGTGGTCTTGCCAGTTCCCGAAAGCCCGAAGAAAAGAGTGACGTCCTCATTTTCGATGCCGACGTTGGCCGAAGAGTGGAGGGAGAGGGTCTTGAACTTGACGGGTTGGAGGTAGTGCTAGGGGAGGGTGAGAACAAGTCCGAACGGCGAATCGATCGCACTTGCCATGACGCTAAAGACACCCTTTTTCATCTCACCCGCATACTCGGTTCCGAGGATCACCATTTCCATGCGCTTAAAGTTGATCTCGACCGAGGTGGTGGAGGTCATGCCGGTGGTGAAACGGTTGGCAGGGAACTGCCCGGCGTTGTAGATGATAAAGTCGGGCTCGCCAAAGTTGGCGAGTTCCTCCTCGGTGGGGCGGATAAGCATGTTGTTCTGCAAGATGGTTGAGTGGTGGATGGTCACACGATGCGATGCGACTGACCATGAAGAGCGCGTGGTAGGCGCGGGCGCAGACGACGCGGACCTTGATCCTGTAGCGCGGGTCCCAGCCGGCAAAGCCGTCGAAGACGTAGACGAGCTCGCGGGTGTTGAGGTAGTCGATCGCACGCTCGCGGTTGATCTCGAACGTGTGCTCGTCCATCTTGATGTTGACGGGGCCCCACCAGATATCGTCCTTGGAGGTCTCTTCGTAGACGATACGCTTGTCCTTGGGCGACCGGCCGGTTTTTTTGCCGGAAAAGTTGATGAGCGCACCCGAGGAGGAAATGACGGCACCTGGGCGCGTGATTAGTGCAGGAAGCAGGGGTCGACACGGGACATACCCTCATATCGGACGGCATCTTCGTAGAGCTGGGCCACGGGGGCGTTGCGCTTGAGGTGGATCTTGCTCATGTCAAAGCCGGCATCGGAAAAGTACTCGAGGTCGCGGCCCATGACTACAGGGGGTGAGGACGCGGCGATCGCGACGATCAACGCACTCACGGTTGTTGTCCTGGGGCTCCTCGTACTTGCCGGGGTAGCCAAAGATGTGGGGGGTGACATGGGGGGTAGAGAGCAGGTGCGGCATGGCTGGGGCTCTAATGGGGGTAAATGGACGGGGGAAGGCAGGGAGACCTGACTGGGGCGGGTGAGCAATATAAGGACTGGGCGGCGTGTGCAAGGGCAAGTGAGGCTGGATGCGTGGGAGCGCGGTGGAGACGCAGACTATATACTCACGCAGACACGTGAACCCGGAACTGGGGCGATCCTAAGCGGTCCCCGCGCCTTTATATGTGATCTCAACGCGCTAAGTCGTTGCATACAACCACCCGTGCGCTCCCGTGACCTCGGCCGCTGTCGGACCTGCTTCCGGGAACCGCCCAATCAGATCCTCCGAGCCCGCCGTTTCACATGGTCCGGCGCCTTTGGACTGCGCGCGGGCGGGAGCGGGGCACGCCCAACTCCTGCTAACACCGTTGCCGTATCTGGCGGCCCGGTCGCACTGTTCTATCGCAGCGATACGGTCCGCGATGCGCAGTTTTCGCCTTGCGGGGACGACAGGCGCGAACCTCTCGCGAAAGTCTCTTCGGGCGCACTCGGGCAGTGTCTGTAATTGGGGTGTAAACCTTGTATCGACTTTTGGAGTTCCAGTTGCCAACATCTCGGTCCTCAATGCACGTTATTTTGGGTGCGAAATGCCGATATAATTGCCTATTTTCGTGATTCTCGAGTCCAAGAGCCGGTCAAAAACTCGGCCGAATCCTCAAACTGTCACGGGGACACTCCAGCATTTGGCAGTGTCGAGCGGGCATGTCGGATCAAGGGCATGTGGTGCTTTGGACGCCAGCGTTCCTGGCACATGTTACGTGTGGTAAATGGGCGCGCCTATAGCCACATTAATGTGATGCTGTGCGAGACATAGCCCCGCCTATTTGCGTCTGGATCAGCTCTTCAGATTGTTCGTGGTGCAATAGCTGATTTGGCGGTTAGCAAAACAGTGGTCTAAATTTCACCGACCAGAATAACCAGTGTAACACTGACCACACTGAATAGTGCACAATTAGACACCTAGGCGCGGTTTACTTATATCACACCGTGGGGGTCCTCATCAGTTCCAACACAGCACTCGGACACAGCCACATCAAACGCCAAGCCCACGGCTGACACTCCAGGTGCCTTTGCCAAGCCGAGCCTTCTGGCAAACTCGAGGTGTCCCACCGCCCCCAGCGCGCAGAGACCGCTCCAAGGCTTGTCCGACAACCCCCCGCCGACGGTCAACGATGGGTGAGACGTTGTACAACTTTGTACGTAATCCCGAAATGAATCGCAGCGTCATTGGCTTATCAACTCTTTTCTCCTATTCCAGACGGTCGCGGATACTTCCCCGGCTCTTGTATACTCCCCGTACGTCGCAGCAGATGCTACGACTGGCGGATGGGCAAGCGTGTGTCCAACGTATATCACCGGCTCCAGCGGACAAAACTCGTACATCTGCGACCCGGATAGCGCTCACACCACGGGCTCTTACAAAGCAAGCTTCCAGCTCTCGTTTGAAGGTACCTTTTTATCTTCTCTTCTTTTTTGCGGTTCTCAGCTCGGTTGATTGCAAGGCGTGGGGATCTACCTTATCGGCAATACTACCAATTCGCTCGGGTACGACGTTACACTCGACGGCGTCACTTTTCCAGGGAACCCCAAACCCGACGTGCAGCTGCTTTACTCGGCTGTCGGGCTTACACCGGGTGCGCACTCGATCACGTTGGCTGTGCGCCAGCCAGCGTCGAGCTCGAGTCCTGGATCGGTAACATTTAAACAGGCGGTGGTGAGCGCTGGGACTGGTCTGGCTGGGTGCGTCTGATCCTTGGGTTTGAGGTTGAATCTGATTCGAGTTTTGTGTAGGGCGAGTGTTACGAGGGATATTATTGATGATGGAGATTCGAGGATCGTATATGGGGTTCCCCCAGGCGGAAATTGGACGGTTGAAAATACTTATCCTCAGTCCGTCGGACCCGACGGCATATCGAGCACGACTTTTCACGATAGCTACTGGACCGACGCTACAGCTACACTAAACTTTCAAGGTAGGCATAATGAACATTTGGGGCTCTGAAGCACGGCTCATTTGGAAACAGGTACTGGGGTATTTGCGTATGGTGCTTGTTATTCGCATTCGAGGTACGCGGCGTATGCTGCCTCTGTGGACGGCGCGGCCGAGAGCTCGTTTGATGG
This sequence comes from Ceratobasidium sp. 414, assembly GCA_019616945.1. NCBI lineage: Eukaryota > Fungi > Basidiomycota > Agaricomycetes > Cantharellales > Ceratobasidiaceae > Ceratobasidium > Ceratobasidium sp. 414. The sequence goes on along the minus strand of WSTK01000118.1, from coordinate 34,125 downwards.
CACTGTTAATCTGTACTCGACAGACGGGGTCGTGAGTTGGATTAGCAGTTGGTCAGAGCCATGAAGCTGATTGGCTCCCAAGGTCAAACAACGATCCGGAAATTGTCTCCGATACTTCAAGACAGGTCTAGACGGGGCCAAAGACCACAAGTTGGTGTTGAGAGTCAAGGATGCTGGTCGGATGGCAGTCGACTGGATCGAGGTCGTTTCCGTTTCGGGTGGGAAACCGTAAGCGCGCCCTTGCTCCTGCCTGCCCCTGAACTCAACCAATAAATTGTTGCAGCTCGGACGGCAGCGGCCAAAACGGACCCGGGAACAACGCCACCCCGAAGTCAAGCTCAAAGACTGGGATCCTCGCAGGAGCCATCTCGGGTGGTGTCGTTCTCATCCTCGCACTCTTGGCGCTTGCCATATTTCTCCGCCGTCGCAGGCACAAACGGGACGAGGTTGGAAGCGAAAAAGATATCGACGAGCCAGCTGCGTACGCTGCTACGCCTTACGACCCCGATGCACAGCTCCAGATGCCGATTCACCCTTACAATATCGTGCCGGTGACGCCGCCGTGGCCGCAGCCCCAGTCGCCAGGTCCAGAATACCTGACGGTCGGTGCTGGGAACAGGATATCGGTTGCTTCGTCTGGTGCGCCGCTCGTCTCGCCCGGGATCGCTTCGACCTATTCGGGAAGCACCGGAGCTGGTTGGTCGAGTGGACCTAGCTCGGCGTATAATAACCATACTCCAGGGGTTGAGAATCATGGTTTCAAGACGATGGCCGGGCCGGGGTATAACTTGACTCCTCCGACTGGGTTTAATATGAGAACAGGGAGTAATATGGCTGTGGAAGGTGGTGAGAGCTCCTCTCGGTTTGATGCTAGTTCAATGCGCCCGAGTACGATGTCGCCTGGTCCGCCTGCGTATGATAGTGGCGGGTATATGACGCCTCCCCCGGGAAGGGCTGAGGGGTTTAAGGGCTGAAAGTGGGTTTGTTATAATGTTTTTGAATCGGTAGTTTTGCTTGGACCTTTGCTTCATAATGCGGGTTGATTGCCCCCTTTCCCTTGGGCTATATGCTATATCTATTGCACATGCTATGCATATCGTTCCTGTAAACCATGCAACAACGTGTTAATCTGCGAGCGTTTGCACCTCTTCGAGCATGCAATAACCATACCAGTTTCAGACTCGCCAGCTCGAATGCTTCGTGCCGGTCCTGTACAGTTCGAGCCGGGGAAACAAACGTCGGGAAAACAAAGTTTCCCCGACGAACCAGCCTCTTGGCGCTTGTGCTGACGTCATCGGCGCCCCACCCCGCTCCGCCCTCGTGTCCTCCACACGGGACCGAGTCGTGCATGCTGCCTCGATGTTGTTCTTACTCCTTGTAGCTGCGCCCGTCGTACACGCTTGGACATATGCGAACGATGGAATTGCTACCATGACACATTATACGATGGAGTTGGTACGTTTATTTCGACTCGCATGCGCCACCTTCTTGACCATCGACATTTGCTAGGGGACCATCGCTAGTTGTGGATGCACCGGCGGGAGCACGTATTATCCAACTGCTGCCCTATCTTCGCTCGCGTTTGGGAGCGACGGCACGGTTGGATTCGGGCCGAGCTGTGGTGAGCATCGGCCTCGTTTCCAAGAGACCTCTTTCTCACGATTTGAGGCGCGCAAGGACGGTGTTTCAACCTCACTCTCTTGAACACTTTTTTGTCGGACCCTCCTTTTTATCCGAGCCCTACCAGGTCGATTGTGGTCAAGGTGACGGACCAGGTGAGTGATTTTTGTCTCGACAAAAAAAGTGTGTGGGGATCCTGAAGTGGGTACAGTGTCCTGCTATTTCTCAGTGGTGTAATGCGACGGAATCAAAGGTTAACGCGTGCGTCGGTTCTCAATCACACAAAGCTTGACAAAGCGTACTCAAGTGATCCGTGTGTAGCGGAGGGACCTGGCTGAACTTTGATCTCGTCTGGCCGTCCAAAGCCATTCCCGACAACTGGTTCCCCTCAAATGAGAGCCTGTATGGTGGGTTTATCTTACACACCAACCCCGCAAAAAAAATATCTCACAGCTCGTCCTCCGGACCTCGGCAGGCTATACGGTGCGTCCAGACTCTCAGACTATAGCCGATCGAGAGCCTCGCATTTCTCACGCGCTTGTTTGGGTTCTCAGGACTTTGGCGTCTGGAACATAAGCTATCAGTCTATCTCGTGCGTGGATGATTGGGCCGGTGGACACGATCCTGGTGCGCTGGGAAGTGTGAATAATTTGGGAGACAGCGTGTGTTGTCCGGCAGACCCGCTTGCGCCTGTGAGTGCTTGGATACTATTTTTATGCCCTTGCCGTGACGCTTGAACCGAGGTCGTTTACGCCAGAACGGGACGGTATGTCCTTCGAGCGGTGGGGCGCCGGATACGGGAACGTCGGCAGCCGTGTCAGTCTTGTCGGCTTCTTGGTTTGGTGTGCTGCTAGCGGTCTCTGTTCACCTCGCTACCCTCGCATGAGAGCGATACCGGGCTTATTCCTGAATAATGATACCCGTTGAATACCCCTGTCGAGTTATTGCGTATTACACACCCCAAGACTGCATGCATTTTCCGCACTAAATACAGTTCATATACCCACGCGACTTTGGAATCGATCCCACTGGTAGATCATCACGTTCTCGCTACCTGGCTTAAACCCCAACGGTGTTTTACATCATCCCCATTCCCAGGCCAGCGTTTCCGTAAGCCATGGGTCGCATAGGAGGATGTGGTTTTGCTTCAAATGTAAAGTACTCGCGCTCGCCGCGGGCGTCAATTCGGACGTATGCGCCCTTATTCCCAACCTAGTCGCCGTGATCTGTGAGAATTATGTTTTACACGATACGCTCGGCTAGGGCTCACTTGATCGACGTAATTCGGGGCGCTGAATACGGTTGTGCATAGGCCCTCGTGTTCGATTGCGTAGCCGCCTTGGCGCACCTCGTGCGAGCGCAGGATCCCGGTTACCCCATTGAGCTCGCACCATTTTCTCGTGACATCCGGCCCGAACCCGAGGCCTGGGTGGAACCGAGTGGTTAAATAGTAACTGGTCAAAAAGTGGCCGGAAGGACTCACCAACCCCCTATGAAACAATGTGTGAATACGTCTAGCGCCGTGCGTGAAGATGTAGCAAACCACTCACCCGCTTGCTCGGTCCTCGTCCTGGTGCCTCTTGAGGATCCGTCCAGAGGAGCTAAAAAATATTTAATCGTCTCTGCTCGCACAAGTACCGCTTTTGACGCACCTCGCACATTAACCCTTCACTTCCGGGCTGCCTGCCCAGCCTCTGTATGTTCTTGACATCATCGAGGGTTACACCGTCTTTAGAAAATAGGCCACCATGAACGATGAAGAAACGCTTGCGGCCTTCTGGAGACAAGATTGCAGTCTCTTTGCCAGTTGAGATTGGCGGCAGAGCTGGGCAGACCAAGGTGGCTAGGGGCACTGTGGGTGGTGTAATTAGTGACTTTCAAGAGTAGGACGACTTTGGGCGTTACTTACGGGCGGTAAAGACCTCAGCCCAAAGCTAAGCGAGTAGAACTATGTCAATATTGATGTGGGGGTGGTGGGCGCAGGGGCTCTTACCTTGTATGTCATCTCTCCGTGTTTGTGTTTGACCTCGCTGAAAAGGGACCAGACTTGGCATTAGAACCACATTGGATTTAGCTTTTAGCACGTACCCCTCAAACCCGTAAACCTACAAAAAACCATCAGCTCATGATCATTGTGAAAGGCAGGGAAGTACCTTGTTCATGTCCTGTCAAATAACGCCCTTTTAGTTGTGAAGACAACTCGCGGTGTGCACGCACGTACCTTGGTCTCATGATTACCTCTATTCAAGAATACTCGCTTGGGGTAGAGCCCTGTATTACGATAGGTTAGTAGATTCCCAAGCACATACAACCAACTGACATTTATAGGCAAAGAGAGTCAAGGCGACTTCGACGGACCAAGAACCTCGATCAACAAAGTCGCCATTAAAGACAAGGGCATGTTTTTCGGACGGAGCACCGGTGAGCGAGAGTAGATGAACGAGGTCGTAGAATTGGCCTGCGTTGATCTTGTCAGGAAGTGCAGGCTGCAACAAGGTGAAGCTAGCATATACCATGTGTATCCCCGATAATATCGCATTCCACTCCCTCCTACAAACTCTAATCAGCACAAACCCATTTCGCCCAACCTCGAAACGCACCTCGAGCTCAAACTCTACCAATGACTCCTCCTTGGCTAGTAGGTCATACGACGCCAGTATAACCTCCCATGCGAACCTCTTATGTATGCTCTTCCCGTCCTTGAACGCCGCAATCATCGAGTCCATAAATGCTTGGTCAATCGTGTACTTTCCATCTGCGTCTTTTGGGAGGGAAAGGCCAGTATGGGAAGCGTCGACGTCGCAGCCGCCTTGTTGGATGATTTCGCGGCAGCGAGCCACATTCGAGACCTCGTCCCCTACTTCAATTGCCCTTTCAAACTCCATCCTACGTACAAGCTAAACTGCAGCGATGAGGCAAGTCGAGAAGTAGGGCAGGGGGATGTACTTGCCTTCACTGTTGCGTCCAGCTGGGTTTTTGCCATGGCATTTTTCGGATCGAGCTGTACTGTCTTTTTAAAATCGACAATAGCTTGTTGAGGTTTCAAAATCGAAAGATAACATAGGGCTCGTCTGGTCGTCCGACTTAGAATAGCTCGAGGCGATCACTACGGGCAACATACCGATAGTATGCTTTTACATATTTCGGGTCGAGTGCAACGGCTTTTGCTGTAACAGAAATAAGTTGCTCGTTAAATGGCCTTCGTGTCTCGTTTACGTACTCGCGTCGTCGATCGCATACCCGTGTTGCTCGATTTTCATCCTCATATACGCACCTACGAACAGGACCATGTTGAGCACCAGCACGAGTCTAAGGGATATTTCCTTTGAGACTTACGATTGCAATACAAAGTGGCGTCGAAGGGGTTATGCGCAATCGCCTCTCCATACCTGAGTGCAGCCTCCGCAAAATGATTCTCTACCACAATTGTTCAGTTGTTCCAGCTCACTGCAAATAGGAACTTCATACCACTCACGTTGAAACTCCTTATTCCCCTCCGCCTTCAACCTAGCCGCCTCGGCCTTGTCCTTGTCCGACAGGGACGACGCATCCTTGAGTGACAACTCGCCCATACCCACCTCGGGAACAGACGTGGACGACGTGTCGGGTGATGGCGGAGTGGAGCCGGATGTGGCGGATGACGGGCTCATGGTTGGAGGCGGGTGGAGATGAAGGATTTTGAGCCTGATCGGGAGACAGGGCCCTGCACCACGATTTGATTTACTCTGTCATGACTGCCATGTTTGTCTAAAATTAATGTAAGCGACACATTTATTGAACGGTACTAGTAAATGAGCAATCAGCTGAACGAGAGGATGGGATCAAGAAAAGAAAACGAGATATCACACGGGCATAACCAATAGAGCGGGGTTGAAAATGCACAAAACGAATCCAGCTGGTATCAGGTATATCAGCGAGTCGAGGAATCATAGAATAATGAGTGGGTAGAAGATGCACAGACACGACAAAACCAAGCTTAAAACACATCCTGCGAGTTCGGACAGTTCCGCACTGTGTGTCCAAACTCTTCGCAATCCTCGCACCACTGGCTAGTTGTTGCCCCGGTGCTGTGTTTACCACTTTCCTCTACATGGCAATCGTCCAGCAGTGGGCAATCCATCCCGTCGTGGTCCTGCGGCGGGTGTGTTAGTGGGTCGCTTAAATCGCGTAATAATCGTGCGTACGGTGGACTCGCACAGCTCGCAGCGATTCAACTCTTCCGAGCTCGTGATCACCGATATATCCGGGCGAGGGCCAGGCGACTTGCCGGCTTTGATCGCCCCGTTGGTGCCTCCATTGACGAGCATCGACTCGCCACTCAGCTTGGATGAGTTTCGTGTGGCGCGTGCAAGCTTCTCTTTGTATCGTTCAAGTTCACGTTCGAGGTCGTCCTCTCGGTAGATCTACGAACCACAGTCAGGCCCAGCAGCAGGTATCAGGCAAGGACTACATACCTTGGATTCTACAAGATTCTCCAACTCAGTAATCTCCTTATTAAGCTGTGCAAACCCATCAAACTCCCGTCCCTTGAAACGCATACCAAAATAAACTCACGTCAAGTACAGCACGAGCATGTTTCTGTTCCATTTCCGTAATCTTCGTCTTCATGAGTTCATTCTCAGTCTACCCCGCAAGGTCAGACTCTTTCCCACCTAGGTAAAGAACGACAGCTCACCTCAATCCGCTTGATACGTTCTCCATCTGACCCTCCGGCCTCCCCCTCTCCACCTTGTTTTCCAAGCCGCTCGTCAATCGTAGCTTCGAGTCGACGTACAGCTACTTGCAGCTGCTGGGTACCGCTCTCAAGTAACTTGTTCTCTTGCTCAAGCATAGCGCACTTGGAACCCCATTGTCGGATCTCTTCCTCCAGTCTGGAAATAATATGCCTAACGAAACCCAAAATCGCTTAGTAAAAGTGGCCAATGCGGGAAAATGGGGAGGCGTACTTGAGTCCGGCAATCTGCTCCCTCTTGCTAGGACTACCAGAACCCTTGGACATCCTCGACGAGTCCGAGTCTACGCTGCTTCGCCGAGCGTCCGGGCTTTCAGCTCGCAACTAGCATTGTGTCAACGTTACGCAACGTCTCCACCTGTTGTAAACCCACCTGCTCATGACTCGCGACTCGCTTCAGCGTGTCTCGACCACTTTGCTTCAGCGTGCGCTCTTGCAACTCGGCGATCACTTTCTGGTCGACGGTTTGCTTGATCGTCGTAGCCTCTACAAGCTGCTCCAACTACGCCAACTTCTGTCAACGTCACCACTTTCATTCCGAAAACTAGACGGGAATACCTCGGCTTTCTCCTTCTCCAACGCCTCCAACTGCTCGTGCAGCTCCAGCTCTGTGCGTTCAGCAGCTTCCGCCGCCTTCCTCACCTCCTCCAACTCGCGTCTAAGTTGGCCAACCAGCATACTATCGTCTCGGGCCATAGCTACGCCAGACGTCGGAGTAGACTCGCCGTCCGTTGTTCCGCTCGCAGCTTTCAGGCCTTCAAGATCCTACGCGCCCACACCAGTCAGGACCAGTCTCAAAAAGCGAGCAAAAGACGTACCGCAACCTCCGCCCTTAGTCCCTCTACTTCCGCTCGCGCACCCTCAAGTGTAACCGCGTTCTCCCTCAGCGCCTCAACCAACTCTTCCACCCGTACCCTCAACGCCCCATCCTCCTTTCTTACGCACTCCATCTCGTGCTTCAGCGCCTCGCAATCGCCCCTTGCGGTTGCCTCGGCCTCTTTAGCCTTGGTCACCCGTGCCCGCGCCGCGTTCTCCTCGCGTTCCGCCTGTGCATGCGCGTCCTCGAGTTGATCCTCGGCGAGCCCGAGGCGGCGCTGGAGGTGGGAGACTTGCTCGCGCAAAGACTCATTGTCAATTTCTGCGGCGGTGCTTGCTTGTCGCGCGATGGTCCCGGGTGATGCGGCACGTTGCGCGACCTTAGCCTCGAGTTCTGCGACCACGTCTTCGAGCTCGTATCGCCGGGCTTCCATCCCGCTGATACGTTCCTCGTACAGCGCGATGGTCTCTTGCCCGGCTCGACGCAGCTCGTCGACTTGCTGGCCGAGTTCGCGTCGTTCGAACTGGAGATCTGTGTCGAGGCGCTGTACGCGGCCTTCTAGGAGTGCAATCTCGTCGTTCTTGGCCTTGAGTGCCGCAGCGTGTTCCTCTGCAACAGACGCCTTGGTCGCAAGTGCCTCTTTAAGACTCGCAATAAGTGCCTCGGCGTCGGCACGCTTGTCTTCCTCCTCCTTGATACGCGTCTCGAGCTCCGCGCGCGTCTTGTCAGCGACTTGAGCAGCACGGTCGAGCGCATCGAGTTTGTCCTGACGTTCCTTGAGCGCCTTCTCATGCATTCTCTCGAGCTCTGTAACGCGAGCCAGCGCGACCTTCTTGTCCTCTTCCAACGCAACAGCCCGCTCGATCGCTGCGTTGAGAACCGCTGCTTCCTCCGCGATCGACGCGCTCTTGGCAGTTACTTCAGCCTTGAGCACCTCGTTCTCCTGTTCCAGGCGCGCAATCCTTGCCTCGAGCGCACTCGAGTCCGGCGTGCGCCGCGCGATCGGACTTCCAAGTGCAGGCTCGGCCGGGTCGGCGTGTGTGTCTGGCCCGCCAGAGATAGGAGCCTTGTTGGCTACAAGAAGCGCAATCTTTTCTTGGATCGCCTTGTCGTTCATATCTAGAACGCTCAGAACGCTATGTCCATTCTGAGAATCGACAGGATCGTCGACAAAGGTCTCGGAGCTGGCATGCGAGAGCGTTGGGGTAACCGTACTTGGGCGAGGAGCACGGCGGGGAGAGCCCATGGGCAAAGGGGGAGGGGGCATATTGGTCAAAGGTCGGGCGGAAGCTTTGGGCGTTGGCATACCCACGCTCTGGCGGGTTCTGGGGGTATGGAGCGCGCGGGGGGCCTTGGGCGTGCCTTGCGGCGTAGAAGTCGAGCGAACGGGGGAAGAATTGGTTGATGCGGTGCCTGTTCCGTTGCGCGCACCAAGTTCGTTGGCAGTCATGCCGATGTACTTGCTTGCGCGGGAGCCAGCAGTGATCCTGCTCTCAGAATTGGAAGGTGCATCGAATGGTCCCTTCTTTCGAGCGTGTGGAGCGGCGATTGAGCGAGGGGCTGGTGCATGTGATGGTGTAGTTCGACCAGAAACGGAGGGAGTTGTTCGGCCACCATAAGCATAGGATGACGCTGTGGAAGTAACAGATGCCGGTCGTGCAGGATTACGTCCGATGGTAGGAGCAGAGAGCTTGTTCGGGAGCGTAAACACGCCGCATTTCGGAGCGCATGTAAAGTAGTGGATGCTGCAGCCGAGGTTAGCGTACGAGTACGAGTAGAGCAAGCGAACCTACCCGTTGACCGAGCCATCGTTTTTGCCGCGCCCAGCGAACATAGGCGCGAGCTCAACGCCAGCCCAGATACCCGACTTGCCCTCGATCTCGCCCATAAACTGCAGCGTGCCCTCCATGCCTAGCGACTCGATCCGAACAGCATCGCCGACTTCAAACTCTTGCCCAGCACGGCTGAGACTGCGACCGATATTGGATGCGCGACTATCTGGTCGCGATGCGAGCGACGCGCGGGGGGTGAACGCCACGCGGGACGACGTCGACGTCGCGCTGACGGGTGTCTTTGACCGTGGCGGGACGCGGTGCTGCTGCTCCGAAGGCACGCGGCTGCCCATACCCGACGACGTCGAGGCCACGCTCGTCGGACGCGCGACGCCTGCTACCGACCTCCGCCCGCTGACACTCGCGCTCGAAAACGGAGGTGAGAGTGACTCGCCCGAGTGCCGCGCTGGGTCGTTTGCGCGTATTGCGTCTTGGAGCGCTTTGCTCATTGCTTCGACGTCTGTGCCCGACCTCGGCGCGCTCAGGGTGTTTGAGCCGGTCGAGCTGCGGGGTCTGCCCGGCGTCGGGATGCCGGAGCGGGCGCCTGGGGTGGGGATGCCCGACACTCGTGGGCCGTTCCGCGCTGGCGTGGTCATCGCTACTGTCGTGTCAGCCGTCGTCGAGGCTAAGTGCAGAGTGAGTACCTTACCTAGCCCTGTTGGGTGTTGGTCGTGGAGTCAGGACTCGCGTCCCTTCTGCTTAGTCAGCCTCATATAAGTTGCTCCCCTATTCTGGACACATGACACAGACGTAACATTCCGAAAGCAAGAGTATATACAACACTATCACTGCGCGTCTGTCTTGGCTTTTTTCGCGTTCTACAACTCTATCAGCGAAATTTCGTACCACAAGGCAAAGCACGTACCGGAGCACCGAAACGCGCCTCTCGTTTCTTCTTCTTTTCTTCGTCTGCGGGGTCTGCAGCACTTCCTCCGGCCGTCGCAGGCGTCGAAATATTAAATCTCGCGGCTCGAGCGGCCAACTTGGCGTCCTACTCACCCCCATTTAGTAACCCAGTCCACGCCAAAAACGCGCTACTCACATCGTCGTTTGGTGCGGCCTCCTTCGCACTAATCTTAGGCGGCTTAGGCTCATCCACCTTCTTTCCCTCTGCCTTCTTTCCCTCTGCCTTTTTTCCTTCTGCCTTTTTATTCCCTGCCCCTCCCTCGGCCGGTTTCCCCGCGTCAGCCGCGACCTTCTTATCTCCTTGCTTGACTGGCGGGTCCGGTCTGCCTTTGGAGCGCGGGGCCCTGGGTGCTTTCGCCGCTGGCGCGGCAGCCGGTTCAACATACGGGACGTTGAACCGCGCTGCGCGGGCTTTGCGTCGCTCGCGTTCGACGTCTTCAGTCAATTGAGGCGCTTCAGACGTTGCCGTTTCGGTGTCGGGGGCAGTGCTGGTGGCTGTGGCGCTTGCAGGTTCGCCCGCTGCCTCTGTCGACGGAGCTGCAGCCTCTGTCGTTGGTGCCGGCTCTGCTTCGGCGGTTGTAGTCCCGGTCGCCTCAGCGGGAGCCGCACCCTTGGCATCCGCACCTCCCTCCCAATCGAACCTATTTGCCCACATTGCGTCAGCGCCCACCTACCAACCAAGAATAACCAGACCACTCACTCGTCAGGAGGAGCTAACTGAGACGTAGTCCAAACTCCAGTCAGGATCTAGCCACTTCTCACGAGGTAAACAACGCGAACGCGTACCAGATCGTCATCGCCGCCTGTTGCAGCTGGCTCTGCTGCTTCCTCGGCGTTGCCGCCACCAGCAAGCTCCAGTGCGGCGGGCGCCGCTAGAATCTTGGCAATCAGGTCCGCCTTGTTCGCCTTAGACCCAATCGGGGTCCCAGATTTAGTTAGAATCTCTTTAAGTTCAGCGACTTTGAGTGCTTTGCTATATGAAAAGAGGCCAGAATGAACTTCTGCCCTCAGTACAAGGATAAAATTAGACAAAACAAGACTTACAGCTTAGCCTCCATGATGGTCCTCGATAGTGGGTATCTGAGGGAAGTACACGAAGCGCGCAAAGGAGGCCGGCCACGTGACCCAAACACTTTCGCGTGGCGGACGGCGCTTATTGTACTTGCTTCTACCCTTGTCCGAGTCTGCGCTAAGAAATGTTTGCTGCCGTCTAGCTCTCCTCAGAGCCATACCCGCCTGAAACACTGTGATATAAAATTACTCCAGACTCTTTCCTAGGGCACTATCAACCCCCCAACTGCTGTCATCGACATTCTGCCCGGGTCAAGGTGATGTCTCGCGCAACACGGTCCAGAGCACCCGCATCCACACCCAAGGGATCCACGTCCCAGCCCAAACCAACTCATACAATTGCAAAGGTTACCGATATACAGCCCCCAGCGTGGAGGTCGCGATGGAGCACTACAGCGGACCTCGGTCAGTGGCTGCTTGTTGCTGCTTGTATGTAACTTTTATTGACTTGCATTCCACTTGCCCTTGCCATGATATATGTGAACCTATCTGCTTCGTGATTATCGGTATCCGCTTTTGTCGGCTCCTCGAACATATGCTTGCGCGGCGGGATTATCAGGCTTCCCTGGGTTCGATCCCCCGAGACCAGGCCAGCCCGAGGATATACTGACGGATCAGAACGTCAAGCAAGGGTACAACTATGCTGAGAACGTACCCGTATGTCTATTCCGTTTTCCTCCATTTAGTATTTTTATTCAAGATTAGTCTAGGTCAGGATGAACAACGACAACTTTTCAGCGCACGGACTAATCCACAGCACGCTCATGCCGTCCCGGAATCGTTCAGTGATATCGCTTCTGGGAGACCTCATGAGTGCCGTGTACGAGGTCCGCGCCGAGTCTACACTCAATATCCCGTATGTCTCCCTTGCTCCCCCATCTCTAGACTCCACTCTCACACCCCGCTTAGAGTGCACTCATATAAACTCCCACCTCGCATGACACTCAATGACACACGCCGCTCTGCATGGCTCGCCGACCTCTCGAACCCATCGGCTCCGCTGTCCAAGCTATCTCGCACGGTGCTGCATGTGACTAAAGGCCCAGACCTGCTCGATATGCTTCACGCACATGGGGTGGCGATCCCGAGGGCAGTGTGGTACGTCCGGGTTCTTGGCGCAAACGAAACGGTTGGCCTTTCCTTTTTACTCTTCCTCCTGCGATTCTAATCCAGTGAGATAGCTGTCCATTAAGAACCGACAAAACTACAACCCGGCCCAGCTCGGGATCGAATGGGCTGGAGCAGTGACGTCGCATTTGAAAAAGCAGCTACAGGACATTGTCTTGCCGAGCGCGCCACGACCTGGTCTGGCGATCAAGTCGACATTCAAAAGTACGTTGACCCAGCCGGATACGCGGTCAAAGTGGGTCTCACGGTTTGCGTATTGGTGAGTTTTGCCCTTTTCCCAGTTCTTGGCACGGGGGAATTAATGGTGGGAACAGTGTGGAACTGCTTGGCGCGTTTTATAGCGAGCATTTGGTGGATCATGCGGCTGTGTTGAATTGGTTGGCGGCTCAGGTTGCACCCGCGAACATTGCACAGCTGTATTTTGTGCTGAGGCTCTTAGAAGAGTACCTAGATGATATAGCCGAGCACCGGATGTTTGCGCAACCTGTCATTGAAGGATGTCTCGCCAAATTGGTTGAGGTACGTCTCAGTCCCTGTCTAATTTGCGACCTTAAATTCACAAGGGTTTCAGATCGAGAGCTGCACCGTCCCAGAAGCGCTGACCAACACCACCAACGCCATCGCGCTCATCCTACAACGCCTCATGCTCGCCAACTCGGACTTCTTTGTCAGCGCACGTATATGGGCCCAGCCCGCTTACCGCCGGATTCTGCAGACACTGTTTCGAGACCGGGCCAAATCGACACTTGCAGAGCTCAAGACGGATCCGGAGGGTACAGATGTGGTGGTTTTGCAAGACATGATTGCGGCGTTTGGGAATGTGGCGACCCGGAATGAGGCTATTTTGTTCAGGGTGTTGCCGGATCGAAGCGTAGTGGATATGAGAGCGACAATTGCGGACGTACAAGTAAGTCTTTCCACAAAGTAGTCGAGTAATTACTAATGGATGTAAAGCTACTAAATGGGATCAACCCATGTACAGACCTTTCGAGTGTGTCCTATTTCCAACCCGACGGTTCCGACGACCAAAAGCTTTCTGTATTACTCACCTGGGCCGTCACACCTTCCCAGTACGGCACGCATCGGCCATTCCTCGCCTGCTCCCTCCTCGCACGTCGTGCTGAAGGCACACGGTGGCAAGAAGGAATTTGGCGTTGGCTCGACGAGAGCGACGAGGTCCGTGCAGTCGGCTCATGGGAGAAAGACGAGAGCACATTGCTGAGTGCTGGCGCGGGCGGAGAGGATAGCGCGAAGAACGTATGGCACAGTCGAGACGCAGTTGCGCTGCTAGTCGGAGAGTTGGTGGAAAAAGGACTGTTTTCATATGGGTGGTATATGCAGAAACTGATTGCGAGGGGGATCACGGACCTGTCGTTGCCCAAGGTGTGTTTGGTTAGCATGATTCAGCCCACAGCGTGATAATCCTTAGATCCAGTCGGCAAACTCGCATCATAGGACGTTATTGCACGTTGTCCCGCTCAGCTCTTCAAACGCTGCCATGACCGTTGCGAGGTCGAACGTTTTGTACGGAGACGCAAGGAATCCCGAGAGCAAGTCTGTACGGTTGGTTTGTAGGGAGCTACAAGTGGTCTTGATGGAGTTATCCGGTGGTGGTTAGTACGTGAGCTAGCACGGATGGCGCTGATTGATTAATGGGCCGCATATAGTCAACGAACCGTGGGCGTCCACCACCTTGGCTTCACTAGAACGGTTCCTCACGGCAGACAGACATGTCCTGCTGACAGTGGTTAACGATTGGCTGCTGCCCAGTGTGCACCAGTTTCTTGACTGGTGAGCGATTTCCGCTCGATCGTGAGGAATAACACTAACGATCGAGTAGCGGTGGACAGCTGAGTAGCGATACGTTTGCTCGAATGATCCATATTCTTTCAGCGCGTAAATGTTTTTCGAACATGGCCGAGGTACGCTTCCCTGTTGGGCCGTAAAGTCATGGCTGACGACCACTGGCGCAGTTGGTGCTTGCTGTCATCCAGGTCCCTTGTGACGATGTTTTAGATTTGCTCATAGCAGTCATCGAGCGATATATGAATATCTGGACTGCCATGGATATTGTCAATGAGATCGGCGAAGAATTATTCAAGAAGCACCAGGCGCTGCGGTCTGAACAGAAACGCTGTCGCCCTTTGTTTGCTCTGCTTTCACACTTGTCGCCTGCTGGCTATCTGGCACAAGACGCTCATCACCAAATAGAAAGTGAGATCTCGTTCGAGGCTCAGGTGAGTGAGTTGATACAGGTTGTGGTTAAGGCTAATGCTACTATAGTCATTCCACCCATCAACAGATGGCACACAACCTCCGTCCCACTCCTTTCAACAAGTTGAATCAATACTCCATGAACCTTCTCTCGAGCGTGTAACAGCTATCGCGGACGAGGTTTGGTACAAACATCACGCATCCGAATCTTGGGCCACCGTGATTTGGGAGCATGTGTTTGCTTCTCTTTGCAACATACCCAATACAATCCCCGATACACAGAGGTCTGAAATCGCCACGCGATACGTAGCCTTCCTTGTGAGGCTCAACGATCACATTGTCTCTGGACTGGATACTTGCATGCGGGAGTGGTTTAGCGCTGGGATGAACGACATGCTGGGTGTTGAACAAGCCCACGGCATCTTTGCGCTTGTATTTCTTAAACTGGTATTGGTTGGTGTCTTGTCCCCGTCGACTATTCTAGAGGGCTTAGTCTACCCCACTTGGAATATTGCCGCTTCTTTGGAGGAATCAAAACCACCTGTGATCGTTCTAGCTGGGCTGGTCAATGATCTAACCGAACGATTGCTCGTGATCGACGACGTTCCTACCTCGCCCTCCATTTTACCCCCGTCTACACTTGTTGAGGTACTCGGGCTTGGCGCACGCCGACTTCCGGCGTCAGACAATGCGCCGTTCCTCTCACTCATCAACCGGTTCCCGTGCCTAGTCGCAATGGAAATCAACCCGCATCTCAGCGACACAGTTAGGCAGTCGAGTAAAGCCCTACGCATATTGCTCGTCAACCAGCCGCAGATAGTGACACTTTCGTCTCGCTACATGGATGTTGTGCGAGACTCTTTCTTGAAACCTGTGGGACTCGTGCTTACAGAGCGGCTGGAACTATTGCTAGTCAGTGTACTAAAAGCGATTGTCAACGGAGGATGCACAGGTACGCAGGATCAAATCTGGAGTATTTGTCATACTAAGGTGTATGCTTAGGTTTACCAGGCTACAAGACGTCTCCCGTTATAGATCGCATTAAACACCGGCCTATCCTAACGAGAATAGATCCCTGGGGCGTCACAAAAGCGTCGCTCGACCTTCATCTCACACTTAAGCTTTTGGAATCAAGTCTCGAGCAAGACTCGTCTCGGGCTGAAGCCAAGGAGCGGTTGGCAGACTTTTCATCCAGTTTATTTGGAAGGGGCATGTCTTCGCAGAGTAGTGACCTGGTCGCAGGCGTATTGAAAGGAATTAGTGGACCGGTTGCCGCTAAGGTAACTCTGTTCAAATTATTTAGTTCGACATTGTGCTGACTACTACGGCATAGTTTGTCAACGATGGACTTGAACGTCTCACTAAAGGGCTTCGAGCTCTGAAACTTGACGTGCCCGAGTCTGTCTCAACCTTTCTAAACGACTCAGGCATTACGCTCCGCTTATTATGTCGCGTGATCCTTCCGCTGCGAGACGACCCTTCCAGACTACCCTCACTCGAGTCGGCCATCAAAGATGACTTCATCACTGCCCTACAGGCAACTCTAGAAGCCGTTCTAGCCACTTGGAAGCAGCCAGATCATTCGGTTCAGCCACGCCGAATGGAAGTTGTCACCCTCATTGCGCGGCTCAACCATTTCGCACTAGGATTTCCCGGATTCTGGACTAGGAATACGAACGAAAAGGGCGAGGCGCTGCTCGTGACGTATCTCCGGATGATGAGGGTAAGTCGAGTAATGAGGCTAGGCTCAGCATCTTACGGCATGTTTAGGCTATTGGGAACCCCCAAGACGGGGATCTGAAGCTGTTCCCGATTCTACTCGACACTATCGCATTTATTCTAGATGGCAAGTCAGGTCACAAGCTTGCTTGACCCCGCGCCTGATATCCGCACATTAGAAATGCCGAAGTCTTCTAAATACCCACTCACGGAGCCTTTACGCCAATTTATGGATCCAGGCCGACAGCCCATACTGCCGAACCTTCCAAAAGAATATCTTGACCGGATACTCCCTTTGCTTAGGTATACTCCCATTGATCCGTGTACCGGCCTTGCGCTTCGCTTCACTCAACAAGCTAACCGCGCTCTCCTTATCACGCATTTCCAACATAAACCGTGGGACTGGGTCGAAAACATTGACGACTCGCCTGCTGGTGAAAACGTACGAAATACCGCGAGTATGCCACTCGATCTCTTCGGTGCGGAGGCAACTGGTGACCGGATCACTCAGCCTGACACGGGCGGGCCAAACAAATTATGGAATAGCGCGGAGAAGGACGAGAGGCATATGAAAACAGTCGTTGGGAGCGAGGTTACGTTTCAGCGAGAGTGGGTCGACTCGCGGATTCTGGAATACGAATCATCTGGTGATGAGGCGGAAGAAACCGACCCTCCGGCCCCCAGCGAGGGGGCTTCTTCACAAGGAGGGGGTTCAAGGTATAGGGATGACTCGCGGGGTAAAAAGCGAAAGGCTTCAGTGTCCTCCATGGAGGCGATTATAAGTGATGACGAGATCGAAATTATTGAACCTCCCAGCCAGAATAGATGATATGGGATGGACTTTGTACTTGCGTTCACCCGTTTGTAAATCCATGGTCGTTTTTTTCGAGGTTTCTCACCTCTTGTGCGTCGTGTGAGTACGTCGAAGGACAAGACCTCTTCGACATAATACCAATGAGTAAACGGGGCAACCCAAGTTCACCCAGCGTACATGGGTAACTAGAATATTAGAACCATGCCACGTTCATCGCCTATGCCAACCGCTAACATCAGAAAGTCCGATGTAGACGGGTAGTTCAGCCTTGAACTTTTTCGGCCCTGGCCCCACTTTGTGTTGGCTGGTGCGCAAAATCAGATGTTGGTGAATCCAGGCCCAGGAACGGTTGGCTAAGCATAAAATGGTAGCACACGATCCCTACAAGTGACTTTCAGGAGCTTGGGCAGATAAACGAAGTATTAATTAGAGTAGCCCGTGTGCAAGAGGCGTTGGATGAGCTCATTAATATTGTTGGCCAGGTGATTGGGACCTGAATACGACACGCAACATATTAGTCCCAGGCCTAGGATACTTTATATTATGTTCTAGCGTGTGAGTGTGTGGCGTGTCAGGTACAAAACTGCAGTACCGCACCATATTATCGCGTGGCTAGGTTTAAGAAGCACACCAGGTGGCTATGCCAACACATGAAACAAGCGCCGGCGCCTACTTACCACAACCGACCACATGGCCCTCCCACTTACCTTTCTCTACCCACCCGCGACCCAACCAGGCGGATTCTCTTTCGACTCGCGCTCCGTGAAAATCGCACGGCACTCCAATTGCTCTCAATGCGAATGCCGGGGCTGGCACCCGCCCGAGGGATGCATGGTCGTGATCGCAAATGGGTCAGCCGAGGCGCAGGCTGCGCTGGACGAGGCGGAAGAACTAGCGGGCCAGGTGACGGACATAATGGAGGAAGGGTTCTGGAGGTTGTGTGCGTGTGGAGATGTGATTGAGGACCATGGGAATTTGGTGGATGTTCCGCCGGACGAGGTCGAGAGGCGGGCAAGGGTCGCGATTCGGATTGACGAGATATTAGAGGTGCGTTTGGTCTTTTTATTGGGCCCGGTTTTATTGATGCGTGGTTTGGACAGGATAAAGGACTTTTGTCTGATTTCTTGGCTGCGTATAGCGATCCGGATGTGTTGTCATTGAGAAAGTGAGTGTTTCGCCCGAGCCACGGGCCACATGCTTGACGTTCGTTAGGCAAATGGTTCCGTTTGACGAGTTCAACTCTCGCGGCTCAGAGGTCATGTCGCTTCCGTCTTCACCAGGCAAGTTTCTCAACCGCTTCTACAAAGCGTACTAAACTCGCCTTCAGTCTCACAGCGTTCGTCTTCCTCGTCAGCCCTCAGTGACCTCCCCCCAACTAAACACCGCAAAGCACCCGACCTGAACTATTCTTCGGACGAAGACGAAGTCCCGCTCGCGGCGACCTCGCGTGCACCCACGGGCCTACCGACCTACCCGATCGAACCCCCACGCGCATTCTCGTCTGCCTCTGCCTCGAGCGGGCTCGATATCGAGATGGAGATGGAGCTCGACAACGATCCCGAGCCCGAGCCTGAACCGAGCGGGCAGCGCGGTGGAAAGAGCGCGGCGACGCAGCCAGGAATGCACAAGACTGTCGCGGCAATGGGACCTGCGGCCTTGCCCGTGGACGCACCAATGGTGGTCGAACCGGTGCGTGTGCCGGATGTGGCCAAGGTTCCTGTAGACGAGCGGCAGATTGCGAGGCTTGCGACAGGTGCGGCTGTGGATGTTTCCGCGTTCTCCGAGGTATGCCACATTGGTTTGTCCGATTCCCTGTCATTCATGTTGTTCCTAGCCAATTATACCCAAACCCAAACCGGCCCTCATTCAAGAGCAGCGCGGGACGATCCGGTTCACAGTTGTTACCAACGACGGCTCGCCCACGTCGCTTATCCTGCTCACGGGTCTCAAGACGCTCTTCCAAAAACAGCTGCCCAAGATGCCGCGCGAGTACATTGCGCGGCTCGTGTATGACCGAAGCTCTCAGGGCATGGCGATCGTCAAACGCGGGCTGCGTGTCGTGGGCGGGATCACGTTCAGGCCGTTTTCCCAGCGTGGTTTTGCAGAGATTGTATTCTTTGCGATCAGTTCAGTGCACCAGGTCGCGGTGAGTGTTTTACAAATCTATTGAGCCTAATCACCGGGATTTGATGGGGATGTTGGCGTTGGCAGGGATTCGGTGCGCATCTGATGAACAAATTCAAGATGTATATCCGCGAGCAGATGCCTACAATCGGCCATTTCTTGACCTATGCCGACAATTTCGCGATTGGGTACTTTAAGAAGCAGGCAAGAACGCGCAATTAATGGGTGTACTTCTGCTCATATCCAGTCAGGGCTTCACTAAAGAAATTACCTTGCCACGCTCGGTGTGGATGGGCTACATCAAGGACTACGAGGGCGGGACGATCATGCAGGTACGCACGGTTACCACCTCGCCGTAAATTGCGGTTTCACACGAGAGTTGTATTGAAGCCGGAGGATGTTGCAGTGTTCGTTGATACCCAAGATCGACTATTTGTCGGTGCAAGAACTCCTGGCGAAGCAAAAACAGGTACATTTGGTATTCACGCGCGGTTTGGCTCTAGCCTCTAATACGGCGCTCAGGCGATTTTGGACAAGATCCGGGCCAAGTCGCGGGCGCATATTGTGCATCCAGGCCTCGCGCACTTCAAGTCTGGGGCGGGGCCTGTTGATTATAGGAACGTGCCTGGACTGCGGGAGAGTGGGTGGACGCCTGAAATGGACGAAATGTATGTGTGTTTCTTTTTGTCGGGTGGGGCGTGGATTCAGTTTGGCTGAATGCGCGAGCGTCCTGTGGTTGTTGCTTCTGGATGCCCAAACCTTGTCCGGCGTTGTCGGACCCGAGGGGTCGATGAGACCCGGCTTGATTTGAATAGCGGATGCATGCTGACATTAAGCTTCTATCGATTCCCACTCTCGATCTGCGCGAACATGACGCGGTGTGCGCTGGCCATCGACGCGGGCCATCGACGCGGGCACTTTGTTGTTCGGGGCGGGCACTTTGCGCGCGGCGTCTGCTTGGCGTCTAGCATCCGGATGCCGGCGCGTGGGCCACACCATTCCACGATGGAGGCTGTGCTGCGCGAGCTGCGCGCGAATCCGGCGTCGTGGCCGTTTCTCAAGCCAGTCAACACCGACGAGGTCAAGGACTACCTCGACGTGGTCAAGAAGCCAATGGGTGCGTCTCGCGTCACGTGCGGGCCAGTGGGCTGATGCGGGGAACAGACTTTGCGCATATGGAGTTCAAGATTGAGAACGACGCGTACCCGACGATCGACGACTTTGTGGCCGACGCGCAGCTCGTGTTCAGCAACTGCAAGCTGTTCAACCTCGAGACCACGGTGTACCACAAGAACGCGGTCAAGATGGAGCGGATGCTGCAGGACATTCTGAAGAGCGTTGGGCTGTAGCGTACTGAATAGGCAGTTTAGCTTTGATTTTGAACGCCGGGGGAGCCAGGGTCGCAGCTCTGCCGATTTTCCGGTGGAGCTATCATCGCAAGTGTATGCGTGCATGACGCATGGGGACAAGCCTGGACAAAGGTTCTAGATGTAGGGTCCTGGTTCTCGGCGTTTCGAACAGACGGCGAAAATGAGAAAAAAGACGAGAAAATGCGCAGCGTGCTGGGGCCGACGTGCGCAGCGACTACGGCGAGGGGCGGGGCAGGTGGAGCAGGTGGGGCGACAGCGGCGCCGGCGCGGGGAGGGAGGGTGTGGCTCGAGGGTGGCAACGAGCCGAAGAGGTAAACAAGGGTCGCACTAGGGTCCCAAGGCGGAAGCTCGAACCGCACCGTCGCATCCTTAAGTACTCGCGATCCGCCTGGCAACAGCCCCCGCCCCGCCGACATACTAATACCATGGCCGTCGCGCTCATCACTCCTCACCACACCATGTCCCAGGACGAGCTCGACGAAATGGCCTATCTGCCCGGCAGCGGGCCCTCGCTCGACGGCCCCGCCGACTTCTCCTACCCGCCCCACCCCGCCCAGCCCGGCTTCGTCACCGCGTTCTGGAACCCGTACGAGGTCAAGCACCGCCGCCGCACCTCGCGCGCCCAGCTCGCCGTCCTCGAGCGCGAGTTTGACACCGACCCCAAGCCCAACGCCGAGAAGCGCCGCAACCTCGCCGCGCAGCTCAACATGACCCCGCGCGCGATCCAGGTGAGTGGTGTGGCCCTCATTTCGCGCTCTGCTGACGCCCGCCCAGGTCTGGTTCCAGAATCGGTAATTTCCCTCTTTTGTCCGTCGTGCGTCGCTAACTCGCTTCCAGGCGGGCCAAGATCAAGGCCATCAAGAACAAGATCCCCGGTGGACGAGGAATGCCCAAGCTCAAGCCGGGCGAAAAGGCCGCCTCGCGCTCCGTCCGATCGGCGACCAGGCCCGCATCCGACAGCGACGACGACGACGACGACGAGAAGCCGAGCATGAGCACCGGGCAGTGGATTCAACTCGCCGCCACCCCATCGGCTTCAGCTTCGCCGACGACCGCAAGCCCGTCCGGCGCTAGTTTCCCCCTAGACCCCCCGATGGTCTCCTCGCCCCCATCAGACGATATCACTCCACCCGCTTCGACTTCCATCTCCTCGCCCCAGTTCACGATCGCTGTCCCAGACTCTTCCTCCGGCCCGAGCTCGGCCGTCCATTCGGGCCCGGCGAGTCCAGACTTTCTCGCCCCACTTCCTCCGCCCCCGTCATTCGAGTTCTTGGCACCGCCGTCGCCTGCTGCGCTGCTCCGTCGCGGGTCTGCGCCGGCCCCGCTCCAGGGCATCCACCGTGCACGCTACGGCGCGTTTACCGCCAACTCGAATACAAGCGCCAACCCGCACCACACAAGCGAGCTCGAGCTCGGACTTCCGCTCGCGTCTCCCGTGTCTCCGCCCGACCACGACGTCGCGCCCGTGCGCCGCGCATCGCTCGTCAGCCTCGCCCGACGCCCGTCGTTGCCCGACTCGCACCTCCGCCTGCCTTCCCACCCGTACTATTCCCATTCGTACGATCGCTCGGGTTCTGGGCCGGGCCCGAGGATGCAACGGCGGAGTGGGCTGCTTTCGCCTGTCCCAGATGTCGGGCAGGAGCAGGAGCAGGGGCACATGCCGTACCCGTTGTCGATACCGACGGCGTTCCCGCCCGCGCCCTCGGTGCACCCAGGCCAGAACCAGAGCCAAGCTCCGTCTCGCGTGTACCACACGCTCCCACCAGGGACGGGCGCCAACCCTACAGTACACGACCTGCCCACGCGGCCTGGCACGTTCAACAACGGATGGAGGGTGCATGCGCCTGCGCGTCCGTTTGCCGTGCCCGTTGCCGGCCCGCTTCCCGCAGCCGACTTTTCATTTGGTGCACCCGAGCCGGGACATGGAGATGCGTTTAATCGCGCAATGGGACGAGAGGGCGGAGAGATCGAATTTGCACAGTCTGGAGAGTATAACCATTCCAACGAGTTTAATTCGTCCACCACCGACTTTCACGGAGACTTTTCCTCGTCGCCCAATACGGAATTCAATCCCTCGTCTGCAACGAGCGAGTTCCCCCCGTCTGAATTTCCTCGACCTGAATTTGCACCGCCGAATCCGACGCTCTGGGACGCGCGCACGCGGTTTGGCAGTATGGCCTCGATCGCGTCGGATGTCACTGGCGTGTCGTTGTCGAGCACGCAGGCGACGAGCGTTAGTGGCGGGCTTGGCACGGCCGGATTTGGAGAGTGTGCACCTGGGGAAGGTGCCCTGAGTGGATTCGGGGATGCCAGGAACGGCGTGTTCGACGCCCCCAACGGTGGATTCAGGGCCGGATTAGGGTACGGCCTCGGTGCTGGTCACCCTGCCGGCTTCCAGCCCGACGTAAGGCGCGCGTCTTGGTGAGTGCTCCTTGTATGCATCTGTTTGAAGCGGTGACTGACTGTTTCGATCTCATTTGTTATGGTTGCCCTCGGTTGCTATTCCCGTTGCTCTCCGTGCTTTTCGGGTTGCCCTCCGGCTGTTGGGTCGTCCGCGGCGTTGGTGTGGTTGCTCTCCGCGGCATTTGCGTTTGTCTTTTGGCTGCGTCCATGTCGATCACGCGCTTGGTCTTCGACCATCCGCGCCCGCCACTTCCTCCCCCCGTTGTCCTGTCCCTGGTTGGATCCACCCTCGTCGTCATGTTCTTCAGCCCTGGCGAGTTTCTGCACCAGTTCTCTGGCATGGGTATGAACGGCGGATCATCCAACGAGTCTGGCCCACGCAGCACGAGCATGTCGCACATGCGTCCGTCTCCGCTTGGTCGCTCGTTGACGATTGCTCCCGACACCCCACTTGCCCATCCCCATCCTAACCAAGGCCAACGCGGGCTGGCGCTTAGCCTCGAGAACCACAGAACCAGCGGTGTGAACCTCGCGCTCGAAGCCAAGAACCTGCGCAGCCCGACATTCCCGCCTGGGCAGGTGGACCCCACGTATCCACCGCCGCCGCCCGGCCCGAACATGGGCGACCGCGGACCGTTTGTGTCGCGCGAGCAACAGCAGCAGCATTCGAGCCCAGAGCCGGGTGGGCAGTACCAGTTGAACCAGGTCAATCTGACACCCGAGCAACGTGCGCTTGTCGGAGGTGGGTTTGGGTCTGACACTGGGTTTCCGCCGATGAGTGGGAATACGGGATACGAGACCGAGATGAGGACGCCGCCTGGGTTTGATACGCCGCCTGATGCGTCGAGTGGGATGGAGAACGGGATGGAGGGTATAAACTCCGGTAGGATGGGTTCGTCGGGCCAGGCCTCGCCGATGCTGTTTGCGGGTGTTGGTATCGAGGGGGACCCGTCGTTTGACTTGATGACCCCCGACTCGCTCGCGATGGCGATGATTGGGCACGAGTACGCGATGCCCAGCACGGGCGATTTTACGTTCCCGTGAGTTTGTTGGGGGCAATCGCGTAGGTTCTACGTTCCCGCCAGCGTGGGAACCTTGAACTCGTTTCGGTATTTTTGTTCGCTCTATCCTTTTTGCTTTGGACAACATTCCTTTCTTTGGTGCTTTATGCTTGTTCATCCTACTCTGGTTTCGTCTCATGCTTGACCATGTTCCTCGATCGTTTTCGCCATCTACTTTGATCTCGCCTGCGCTGTATACTTCCCACACTCTCGTTGTCTCTCTCTAATCGCTTTCGGACGCTGACTTATCCTGCATACCTTATTCCACAACATATTTGTGACCATGTTCGTTCGTTTATGTTTGTGTTTATTCATCTTCGTGCTTTGTGTAACTTGATAAGATAGAATTTCTCTCGACAAATGAAAATTGGTTTTTCGATTCGAGTGTGGGCCGGCGTGGCTATAAAGAGGATCGCACATGGAAACTCTGCAGGTTCAGCAAGCTCAGGATGGAAAAAATTGATCAAACCCTACCAACTGCTTCACACAAACGGGCGTAGACACGGGTCGTAGCAGAGGGGCGAAGCTTGGGTAAGTAGAAGAACAGGGGTGATGTGCTTCACCATGTTGATTAATTGGCAATTAATCATTAATTTCACTATTAAAGATCCTGTTGTAATTGATCATGCGGCTGCGACTGCCCACGACGATCGTATTATTATTTTTAGGACGAGCCACCAGACGTGTACGTACACATCATCCTAGACAACTTGTCAGCGGGCGATAGAAGTCTTGTCCCTCTGCGAAGACAGGTCAGCGGACGATGATTCCCGGATAACGCACAACTGCAGCAGTGGAATTTGCGCACCCGATCAGAGCACACGCGCATAATGCGGAAACCGACGTTGCGCTCGACCTCATGTGACGTGTCCGCAGCGCGAGTACATACTCGCGCTCCCAAGCGCGGCTGCCTGACAGAGCGTCCCTCCACATCCCTTTGCGGACTGCGCATATCCGCTTTTCTTATTTCGTAAACTTATCGCGATGTTCAAGGCGGGAAGAGCGGTTCGGCCTTGGCTGGCTAGGACTGGAATCAGGAGCGCGGTGGGCCAGCGCAGGGATTTAAGAGTGAGTGCAGAGTTGGGAGTGGACCCATCGTTCTCCACTCGACTCGATTTACTCCTCACTCTTACTCTTTTACTCTTTGCGATTATGAAGGTCTTGGCAGTTCTGTACGATGGTGGCAAGGCAGCCGAGGAAGAGCCCCGTCTGTTGGGAACGACGGAGAACAAGGTGCGTGTTGTTGGGCGATGCCAGAGTTGTTATTCACTCGTTCGCTGCAGCTCGGGATTGCGAGCTGGCTCAAGGAGCGTGGCCACGAGCTCATCGTAAGTGACGGACACTCGACATGGGAGATCTCTACTGACTGGCCGACGACAGGTCACCAGTGACAAGGAAGGCCCCAACAGCGTCTTCCAAAAGGAGCTTCCCGAAGCCGAGGTCCTCATCACCACTCCCTTCCATCCCGGGTACCTCACCGCCGACCTCGTCAAAAAGGCCCACAAGCTCAAGCTCTGCATCACCGCCGGCGTCGGCTCGGACCACGTCGACTTGAACGCAGCCAACGAGAGGAAGATCACCGTCGCCGAGGTCAGCGGCTCGAATGTCGTGTCCGTTGCGGAGCACGTCGTGATGGATATCCTCTTGCTCGTGCGCAACTTTGTGCCCGCGCATGAGATGATCGAGCGTGGGAACTGGCAAGTGAGCGAGATCGCCCGCAATGCGTTCGATCTCGAGGGCAAGGTCGTTGGTACCATCGGAGCTGGACGGTGAGCCCCTCGCCAAGTTGGTGCCCTCTATTACTGACACCACATGTCTAGTATCGGCTACCGTGTCCTCCAACGCCTCAAGCCATTTGACTGCAAAGAGCTCCTTTACTTTGACTACAACCCCCTCCCCGAAGAAGCCGCCAAGGCCGTCGGCGTCCGCCGCGTCGATGACATTATCGATTTCGTCTCCCAATGCGACGTCATCACAGTAAACGCACCCCTCCACGAGGGCACACGCGGGCTCGTCAACGCCGACTTGCTCAAACACTTTAAAAAGGGCTCCTGGCTGGTCAACACTGCGCGCGGCGCGATCGTCGACCGACAGTCTATCGCCGATGCGCTCGCGAGCGGGCACATCAACGGTTATGCGGGCGACGTGTGGGATGTGCAGCCCGCGCCCAAAGACCACCCGTGGAGGACGATGAAGAACGTGCTTGGCGGTGGAAACGGAATGGTGCCGCACTACTCGGGTACGACTCTGGACGCGCAGCTTCGTTATGCGCAGGGTGCCAAGTCGATCTTGGAGAACTATCTCGACGGCAAGCCGCAAGATCCGGCCAACTTGATCGTTGAAAATGGCTCGTACGCGACCAAGAACTGTGAGTCTTTTGGCTACTCGTAGAGTTGCGCTGGTGCTGAGTTTTCGAAATTTCAGACGGCACAAGAAAGTGAAAAGCGCCTGTGTAACGCTAAATATTGTGCACCAAATTTTGTATTACTATAGCTATTGCTATCAAAGGGATTTCGTCCAACATAAGGTTCGGTTGTGAGGTCTGGTAAATGGTAGCTGGGTGGGGTTTTTAGTATAATATCCGCTTGCTCGACTACAGTCGGGTACCAGCTCAAAAAGTCTGTGACCGGGCAAGAAGAGTCGGTTGCGTACATTAGGAGCGCCTGTTTGCACTCTATGGCATAATTTCATCCTCCACGGCGCGTCTAGCCAATTCTCCTTGAGCGCTTGCTGGCATAAATCGGTTGATATTTACGTTTTTTCAGCTTATGTAAGTACTTCACAGTACCACAACCTATCAAGTCAGCCATAACACCGAGCACAACTCAGCCTAGATATCCCCCTCACTCCGCCCTCCGTCTTTCTCGACCCTCTGCCCCCCATAAAATTTAGGTATAAAAGGAGAACATGCCCGACGGTGCGGAGGCGCGGCCTGAACATCCTCATGTTAGTAAGCAATGACGCTCATTAATATGGGTAACCTCGCGTCGACATACATGGGCCAAGGTCAGTCGTACGAGGCGGAAGCGCTGCAGACGAAGGTCGTGGGTGCCCAGAAGCAAATGTTGAGTACATCCCGACACGTTCACCAGTGTGAGTAACCTTGCCACGGTCTATGTTGTGCAGGGTCGATGGGACGAGGCACTGAGCGTGCATGTATTAGACACAGAGTTCCTGGAGAGCACCACCCCAACACGCTTGCTAGTATGAACAACCTTTCGTCGGTCTACTCTCGCTAGGGTCAGTGGGGCGAGGCGGAAGCGCTGTAGGTGCAGGTACTCAGCGCACAGAAGCGACGACTTGTGAGGCCCACCCTAAGCCGCTTGTCACTATGAGTAACCCTACGACGAACTACTAGAGCCAGGGATGGTGAGACGAGGCAGAGGCGCTAGACGTGCAGGTCGTGGCTGCAAGCGAGCGAGTGTTTGGCGACAGACATCGTGAGATGTTGGAGGCGATGCAATCGCTCGCAGCCTCTAGCCTGAGGTACCGGGAGCAGGGGGAAAGGCGAAGCCGAGAGCTCGAGGCGCTCGAAGCGGGGGTACGATAAGAGGGCTTAGTGACTGGGTTATCACATCTCGAAGGTGGTGCTTCCATATTAGTTGTGTTGTTCGCATACTGCAGTTGTCTGTCGCCTGTCAAATGACTGTGCTTGGTCGCTTCTCTCGCGACGGGGCGAGCTGGCTTTGAGCGTATTTCTGTACATGTATGCGCATGCCCTTGTTGTTCAGGGTTCCCTTCTAAATGTTTACTCGAACTTAAGTACTCTCGTGCCCAACCGTGCTGTCCCTCCGGAGAACTAGTGATGAGTTAATCGTGCACGCAGATGTGGATGGCAACTAGTGAGAGATACGACAGACCACATTTCTCAAAGCATGCATATATGTCAGAGCCTAGTGTGCCGCGACCTTTCGGCTCCGACATGTTTCCTTGACTCACCTCGCGGCAAGATGGTCAAGTATAGTACCTCGCTCTCGAGCCCAAAAAGGTCAGCTCTGCGCAGCCGCCCGACACGCAGGTACTCTCCCATGAACTCTTCGACACCCGCAGAGCACCAAACCACAACTTTCGAATGGACAATCCGAGGGTTGAAGGAAATATTCGAGTCCACCAAAGGAAGCAACAAGTCCCAGGCTATCTTGTCGGACCTTTTTGGCGGAGGGTGAGCGCCCGTGTTTACGTGTGTCTTGGATGAGTTATGAGCGATAGCACATACAGGCAATGGCAAGTACGGTGGATAATTTGTACGAACGTGAGATACCCGCATTCATCTTCCTCTTAGCTGTACTTCTATGCCAATAGTGGAGATTCCGGGACGCATATCAGCCTCTACCTTTCCGCCGAAGTAAGCATCTGTACCTCTCGGATTGTGGTCACTGAAGACATTAAACTGGGTGCTAGCCCACTCAAGAGGAGAAAGACAAGGCATTGAACATGCAGTAAGTATCGTGACTCCACTGCAAACCTCAGGCTCAGCTGTTTCCGGATAGATGGGAACGTGAAGGAGATTATAGATTTTCGATGAGCATCAAGCAAGCTATTCATTTTAGAGGTCTGTGCAGTAGTTAATTTGCTTGCAATTAGGAGCCACGAGGACGCTCAACCGATCCAGTCCAAGGAAGCATTTACTCACCATTTTTCGCATGTGGTGAGTCAAAACTTGTATCATTTGCGTGTATGTTTTGGGTTGTTAATTTATCTCCTTTTCTCAGACTCTCAACTGGGGATGGTGGGTTGCCCCGCAGAGAATATCGATATGGGGTATCGCTAATCGCCAATTATCGAGTCAGGGCGCAATTCGCGAGTCACAACGCGGTGTACTACCGCTTGCCCGTAGTGCGGGAACAGGACTCGTTCCTGGTTGTATGCCAGGTGGCTAGGCAGGCATAGACCGCCGGAAATAGCGTGTGGCGGGTTCATCCTGGATCAGACTAGATTCGTTACCCTGCGTTCTCAACCAACAATTGATATCCACAACAGTATGATGTTACGATTAAATGGTATGCCAGAACTGCGATATATCCTCCCTCTATGCAATGTGCCAGATGGAACGAAAAAGCCAATAGATCCTCAAACTCAAATCCCAAACCCCAAACCCCATCAGGCCTGCGCAGGAGCACCTCCTCGCCCAAGCTCAACCTTTTCTTCGCCGTCAGTAGTCTCAATTTCGCCCTTTTCCTCGTCCCGCACAGGAGAAGCGGGCTCGGGCACAGGCTCCGCGGACTCGTCCGGCTCGACTTCGGTCTCCGCCTTTTCCGTGCCCTTCTTCTGGCCCCTTTCGACTTGTCGAACAAGGGTGTACGAACGCAGAACCAAGATACAAAGTGTACCGAAGAAAATAAGCGGAGTCATCACGATCCTGAGGTTGCAATACGCGTTAGAGGCCGGCCAGGGCAACCACCGAGTTACGTACCAAATAGTTGATAAACTACGGGTAAATGCGTGCAATACTTGTTGGCGCAATTCCTCCGGCTATCAATATAATGTTCAGAACTCTAGCTCGCCAAGTGTGATCCTGAGAATTTATGTACCTGAATATCTTTAAGCCCGTGAACATTAGTCTCGAGTTGTCCCTGAGATAGAGTACTGTTGGAGAACCCAGAGATGCTCGCCACACGACGCTTGACCTCAGATGCATAGATGGCACCGCCAACGGAGATACCAATTGTGCCTCCTAGAGTCCTATCGGGGTGATATTAGCAAATGGTACGATCGAAATATTGCCAAGACTTACCGGATGAGGCCAAATGTTGCAGTCGCGGTCACCATGTCCTAGTTACCCAAATGAGCTCAACTAAGGGTGAAGAAGGTAGGAACTTACCTTGAGAGGCATGGCTGCGTGCAGACCGATAAGTGGAGTCTGGAACAAACAACCGACGCCAATCGCGGCAACCGCCAGGATAACCTCCTGCTTCCATCTAGGTAGTCATAACAGTCAATCACCAGACAACCAATTGGGTTATAACCCTGCTCACAGTTGGATCCGCTCATCAAACATTACCTAGAAAGCGCATAAGATAATTATTTAGGGGTGGAATTGGGTACGCTTACCATGAGTCCGAACCCGAGCGTCATAATTGGCCATGAAAACCACATGATCGGGCGGTACTTGCTCGTCCGTGTGATCACCTGGCCAGAAACGATAGCGACCACGGCACCCCCCAAGCTGAATGGAAACATCTTGATCCCAGCTAACGTAGCCGAGGCTCCGAGGATCTGGAAGTATAGCGGGATGTCTAGCAAGTGGATAAGTTAGCTCATGAAATACGCGTCAAATGATGGTGTATATGCGCACAGTAGGACGCCGTAAAGAAGGCCAGAGCATGAATAAACACCGACACTAGTAGCATCGCCGTAGTACGGGTCTTGAAAAGTCGTGGAGGGATAATCGGGCTCCTGCCCGTGAACATCTCGTTGATTGCACCAGCTATCAAGAGGACACCTCCAACTACGATGAGCGCAATCGTCTTTGCTGACCCCCAGTTTGTCTCGCCCGAGTTGAACCCGATGAGCAAGAGGACGACTCCGGCCATGATGAGGAAGAGCCCGACGAAATCGAAGGTTTGGATGTAGAACGAGAGGGGCTTGCGCGGGGTCGGGTTCAGGCGTAGCCGGATGAGTGCGAGTGCAGCAAGGCCACCTGTTGGGAGGTTCTAAGGGTAACAAGTATGATAAAATGGACCAGCGAGAAAAGTAAGCTTACTTACCACCCAGAAACACCATCGCCATGAAACTAGACGGCCATAGTCTTAGTAGCCGAATGATTACGCCCACCATTTATGCCCACCTTTATCAGCAAACACCCCTCCAACAAGCGGTCCAACGACACTTGCGATGCCCCACGTTGCCCCGATGGCACCGGTGTATTTGCCTCGTTCCTGCCACGCATATAAGCGACACCAAATGCGTAAGAGACAGCCGACGAACCTCAAGGGTAACAATATCACCTATGATGATCATTGTCATCTGCATAATCCCTCCGCCTCCAATACCTTGTACGCCTCGGCAAACAGCAAGCCATGTGAAGTTCTGAGCAGCACCACATAAGGCCGACCCGATCAGGAATATACCGATTGCCGCAAACAAAATGGGCTTTCGACCAATAAGATCCTAGCAAGGTGTGAAAAACGGAGCCTCGGCATCAATTAGGGTCATTCTTACGGAAAGCTTGCCGTAAAGTGGCGACAGGCCTGCGGCGATGGTCAGCGTCCATGTGACTAGGATACGAGGAAAACTTACATGCGCTGGTCAAGAGATACGACGTTCCAATCTAGGAGAGGGGTTAACCGCGGCGATGAATGCATCACAACCGAACTTACCCATGAGTATCCTGACGATCCTCCCAAATCAGCGATCATCGCTGGCAGCGCAGTGCTATCGGAGAGTGATAAGTAAAAATGCGGAGCGATATGACGACCAGACCCACCTGACGATCGTCTGGTCCATAGCTGCCAGGAACACCGTCAACATGAGTCTAACGGAAAAAAATTAGTCGACCAGACTTTCTCCCTTTTACAAAACCTACGCACCCAGGAAAGACGAGCTTGAGATTGCTATTAATTCCAGAGTGATCAGAAAACAACCCAGATTAAAACTCTTTCGAAAGGCTCACTTGTGAGGAATTTTGTGCACTTCGTCCTGCTTCCACGCCTCTCCCGGCTTGGCCTTTCTCGCTGGCGCCCTTTCGACATCAGCCGTCGTGTTCAAGGTTTTGGCATCAGCTTCGGCGTCGGCTGCGCTGTTGCGTGCGCTGGCGCCAACGGTGGGCTCTGGTGTCTGGGAGGTGGCCATGATCCAGATGGTTGATGTCAAGTTGAACCGGTCTGGGCCTGATCGAGCCACAGGGGGCTTATAACAGGTGCCCGGACTAGCAGCTGACGCGACTCGTCCGTGCCGAGACCGTGCCGCGAGCGGGTACTTGGCGGCATGATGACCAACTGGTGTAAATATAGGTCCCACCCCGCCTCTCCACACCAAACGCGCCCCACGTGAAATATATGCGCGCTGAGCAGCCCAACTCCATTCCTCCGGGGGCGCAAACGCTGGATTGGGGAGGACAAAAAGTCAGGTACATGGTTGATCGTGATCGCACGAAACTTTATCGGGTCTCAACTGGGAACAATAACAAAAATTAAACAAGCCTAGTCGTTTGGCTGTTGAAGACAGGATGAAGCGAGACAATCCAAGAAACGGGCCTTGCCTTTAGACCAGGTAGCCTATTGACATGGATAGGTATTTAAGGTGGCTTCCAGTTCGTCGAATCTGCAGCGCTCAGCTCTCCCCTACTGACATCCTCTCCCAGACCCTCTGCCCCATTCCTCGCCATGTCTGACCGCGTAATTACCACCATTTGTTGTGTTATATTTCAACTAAACCACCGATCCTTGTAGTTCGTCGTTTTCGTCACTATTGTCCCCAAGACTCCCGAGCAGCAAAAGGACGTGATCCAGCTCCTCCAGGATGTCCGGCCCGCATGGCTCGCTCTCTCTGGCAGCCTATCTCACGGCACGTCTACTATCAGGTCGTAAATAACGATATTATTGCTAACTAGGATCTATTTCAGACGTGGGCAAAGCCAAGGACGGAGATGAGCTTGGAACCGTCTACCTGACTGAAATCTGTACGTTCTCGTGCTGGTCAAGCTGCCTTTGGTATTAACCCTCGCCTCGACTGCAGACGCTTCGCCTCAAGGGCTTACCGACTTTTGCAAGACCCCAGAACACGATGCTATGAAGGAGGTGTGTCGGCTCGTAGTATCTCAACAGTCAGACTCTGATGCCTTTGGTTCAGAAATTGATGCCGCTCATTCAGGCGGATAAGCTGGTTATCACTCAAGTGGTGACCAACGGCGAGTTTTCCAAGTGAATCAACTGATTAGAGCTAGACGTCCTTTTTAAAAATATGTGAATGTATTGCTACCGAATTTACAAAACATTTTTGAGATTACAACACGTTATGATACAATCCATGACTTGGCTATCGGTCACAGAACAGAAAACAATTCATCTCACTTCCTAGTTCCATCTACAATCCAATCAGTAACTACCTTGCGCAGCACGCAAACCTCACTCACAGTTTCCAGTAATATATTTGCCACCCTCGACAATCAAGTTCCCCCTATCCTGCGCCTTGCCTTCGAAGAAGTTTTGCAAAATCTTCTTCGTGCCCTCTGCGTACCTCGTTTGCGCGTCGAGAGTCGTGCCTGAGTAGTGCGGCACCATGCCGTTTCCGCCTCCCAACGGGTTCTTCATCGTCCGCCATGGGTGGTCCTTAGGTGCGGGCTGCACATCCCATACGTCGCCCGCATAGCCGTTGATTTGTCCGCTCTCGAGGGCTTCTGCGATAGCTTTGCGGTCGGCGATGGCGCCGCGAGCGGTATTGACAATCCAGGCGCCCTGCACAACGAAGCGTGTTATCCCGGTCATTAGGCAAGAGGGAGCTGAAATGTATACCTTCTTGAAATGTTTCAGGAGCTCCTTGTTGATAAGCCCCTTGGTGCCCTCGTGTAGCGGGGCGTTGACAGTGACCAAGTCGCATTGAGCAACAAACTCTTTTAGGTCGGCCACGCGGCGGACTCCAACAGCTTTCTCAGCCTCAGCCGGAAGCGGGTTATAGTCGTAGTACAGCAGTTCCTTGCAGTTGAAAGGCTGGAGTCGCTCCAGAACGCGGTACCCGATCCTACCACGCCTCGACATTAATACAAGGACACCACAAACCCCAAGACGATGCTTACCGCCCGGCTCCAATAGTACCAATCACCTTCCCCTCGAGATCAAACGCGTTCCTCGCGATGTCGCTAACCTTCCAATCTCCACGCTCAATCATCTCATGCGCCGGTACAAAGTTGCGCACGAGCAACAAGATGTTCATCATCACATGCTCGGCAACAGACACGACGTTTGACCCGCTGACTTCGGCGACGGTGATATTACGTGCGGCGGCAGCGTTCAGGTCGATGTGGTCTGAACCGACACCGGCGGTGACGCACAGCCTGAGTTTGGGAGATTTGGAGATGAGGTCGGCGGTGAGGTAGCCTGGGTGGAAGGGCGTTGTGATGAGGATGTCGCTGGTGGGGAGGTGTTTTTGGAATGTGCTGTTGGGCCCTTCCTTGTCGCTTGTGACCTGGACATATCTGTCGGCGAGCAGTCCATAGGAGGGACATGGCACTGCACTTACCACAAGCTCGTGTCCCTGCTCCTTGAGCCAGTTTGCGATTCCGAGCTGCAAGCCGATATCATCAATGAGACGCACGGTGCACAACAGGAATAACGACCCACCTTATTCTCGGTCGTACCCAGCAGGCGAGGCTGCTCT